>JBBPTO010001902.1:0-13043 GCA_038094155.1 Pulveroboletus cf. aberrans
CAAACGCGGAGCGTTCTGTACATATATGGTTGGTTGCTCCGCTATCTAGGATCCATCCCAGTTGGGAATGCGTGGTGCTACCGGCTAGGTAGGCTGATAGGCTTGAGTCTGATTGATGATCGCCGGATCCGCTGTTGTCTTTGGTAACAGCTTGGTTGGCACGTTTTCGTCCCGATTTCCCCTTGTCTTTTGACTTGGGCTGTCGTGGCTTCTCCTCATTTTTTTCGTCTTTTGTCTTTTCGTCACCCTTCGAGTCGTCTTTCTTGTCCTTCTTGGACCCCTTTTCCTGCTTGTGGCCTTTGGTCCGGCAGTCCTTGGTCCAGTGGCCTGACCACTTGTGGTGATCACAGTAGGGCTGGCCAGGTACGTATCTGGGTTTAGTTGCGTGGTATGCAGTTGAGCTGGTCGTGTTTTGGCTCGCGCGTATTCCGTATTCATCACGAATGCGTCGTTCGACTTCGGTTGATGTGTAGTGCTCAGGTAGGGCTGCAAATACGTAGTTCCATGTGGGTGGCATGGAGATGCGCAGGAAACATGCAAATAGCTCATCCGGGACGTCTCGGTTCATTAGGATGAGGTCACGGCGGAATGCCTTCATTTTGGCGATGTGTACCGTGGCATCTTCGCCATCGACATAGCGGGTGGTGATGAGGTAGGTGATGGTAAGTGTCCAGTCCGTTATTGTGGTGCCAGCATAGAGGTGGCGTGCTTTGGACCATATCTTGGCAGCTGTGTCAAAGTGGCCAACCTGGGTCTGTACCTCTTCCGTCATGGCTGCGGTGAGGACTGACGAGACGAAGGCATTTGCCTTATGCCAGCGGATGGCTTGGTTCCGGTCCGTTGTGATGGGGGGTGGGTGGTACTCTTCATCAAGGTAGATGTGTAGCGAGACGGTTTGGAGCGCGCGTTGGACGAGTGATACCCATGTGGCGTAGTTCGAGCCTGTGAGTCGCGGTTTGATGCGGAATAGGTGGGAGAACTTGGCAGGGTCAATGGACTTCTTCAGTGTGAAGTGGACTTCGTCCTCGTCTGACGTGTGTTCGTCGAGGATGCCGAGTGTGCGTGGTGAGGGTCCGCGAGATGGTTGTGAGGGGTCTGGGGATCGAGATGGTGTGCGCGTTGCAGTTATGGGTGCCAGGTGCGGAGTGATGGAGCCGTCAGTGGGCTCATGTGGTAGCGAAGCGCTGGGTGTGTCGGTCGGCGTGAATACGGCTGTGCGTAATTGTCCGACTGTGCTGAGTGGGATTCTCCCAGTGCGCCCGCGTGGCGAATTTCGCGACATGCTGGGTGTCTGGTGATGGCTAGTTGGTCGGGGACGTCTCGATTGTGGCGGGGTGGGCTATGTGAGTCTCGATTTGATTATCCGCGCAATGCGGGGCTCATAACCTATTGGAGATCGTCGAGCTGAAACACGGGTCCGTAAGGACTCCAGTCGACGTGGTACGAGACTTAATATATTCACCTGAAACACGGGTCCGTAAGGACTGAGGTAGGTGAGTAAAGTACTGTAACGAGTGTAACGTAGGGGCTTACCTCCAGTCGACGTGGTACGAGACTGGAGGAAGCGGGAGCGTCCGTGCGCGTGTCACAACGCGGCGCCACTATCCTAATGTGGTAAGTAGAGAGCATAGTGACTATGTGCTAGAATCGAGCTGTTCTCCAACAGTGTGGAGGTAACTCAGAGTCAGAGAGGTCATTGGGGTGGGAGTGCCAACAAGTGTCAATGGGGGGTCTGGATGGAATGGTGGCTTACCAGGTGGTAGCTGATGGGGAAGCTAGACCTTTTGTTATGCAACCACCATAGCCCATTCTGATGTCAAAGAGCTTGCCAAAATCCTGCGTCATGACCTTAGTCCTGGAAACATTATCATTGATCTCAACCAGGGCCTTTTGATTGACTGGAACTTGTCAAAGATGTTGGACCAAGGAGGTTGGTCCTCAGCAAACAACTTATATGATACATACATTTATGCTTTCTGCCTGTAGCAAAGCTGACACCAATGTTGCCACAGGGAACTTGGCAATTCATGTCTGCTGCACTTCTGGAAAACCAGCACATTGATCACACCTCCATGGATGACCTGGAGTCTAGCTTTTATATGACTCTCTGGATCACTTCACTGTACATTCCATCCTCATTCAATTCCAAAATGCTCAGAACTTCCATTGCAGATACATTCAACAGCAGGTCAGCCTTGAGAAAAAAGCATCTTTCATACCACAGGGATCACCCAAAGTTTCTGAAGTACACTGCTTTTGGATGTGGTTGCCTTTCTCCTGAATATATGTTACTTATGTAAGTATTCACTCCTTCATTTAGAACTTACTGTTGGGTCAAGAAAGTCCTCCAGAGATGTGAGAACTTTGTGAGGTGGTGTCAGGATGCTAGACTCCTCTGGGGCTTCATCCGATGGAGGTCCGAGGTGTATTGGTCAACTCTGGGGTGAAAGGACGCAGAAAGGGCTGGAGGTCTGACGGAGATGGAACGGAATGACAAGCAGAGGTGATGAAGGCGGAATGGGGTGGAGATGAGGGGTTATGGGGTGAGAACTTGATGCAGGACTTATGTGTTGTGCCCTTGCCTACTGTCGGGTCCTCATTTTGGAGATAGGAGGGACAAGTGAAGAGGATAAAGGAAGGAGAACTTTGTCGGGATCGGATGGAGTTCAGAGGAGAGAGAACATCATGAGTGACTTCAATAGAGACATCAAGCGACATCAAGTGACATCAATATTCAAACTAAGAAGTACATGCGGAGGTCTTGGGTTTATATACAGAGGGATTGGATCAGAGTCCAGAATGGAGAATGGAGGGAACCATATGTAAAGGTACAACAATGATTGGAGATTGTAGGGTACTGAGGGGTGATGTACATAGGATATAAGAATGAAATGTAACACAGGAATGATCATAGGGATGGAACATAGGTCAGAGAAATGGAGTGAATATAAGAGGAAATGAGATCTGAACCAATTATAATTGGTCTGATGGATGAAGGGGTTCTGGTATTGGATGTCCAATGGGTGATGGGATGAAGTCCTTCAGACAAGACCAGAGATGAGGGAGTCGGAGTCAGAGGTGGCATAGGGGGTATTGGAGGGTGGTTCAGAGGTGTGATGATAGGGTTGGGATGGGATATGACAGGTGGCAGAGCATGCCTGTGCCAAATTTCACAATCCACTCAAACATGAGAGGGTGTTAAATGCATTTAATGATTGCCTCACTGCTGTCTGGACACATGACATACCATATCAGCCACATCCCTTTGACTTCAAGCAAATGCTGGGTGCACCTGCCTTGACTTACATCATTTTGAAATCAACTCACATGCTTCAGCTAATCATGGCCAGAAAGCTGAAGAGACAGAAGGTGGAGCAATCCAATTTCAGTGATCTGGAGTCCCAGCCAGTTACCAATACTAGTGGCTTGCATGCCCAGTGGGCCCTTGGAATTCATTGGTGTCAGTTATTCCATGTCACCTTTCTACAATCATTCTTTCTTGTTGGTATTGAATATGCACATGCAACAATGCTTATTTCAACTGGAAGTGCACAACCCATCATAGAATGGTGAGTCTCCAGTCTTTCAGTCACTGGTAGATACTTTTTGAGATTGAGTCAAAAAGTGGCTGGGATGGAAATGCATGATGAGGACATTCCATGATCAAAGTGCCTGGGATTGATTATGAGCAGGTGATGTCCTTGAAAGAAGTGAATATCTCACAGTTCACAGCTGAACAACCTTTACACATATGGGGAAATAAAAACCTTTGACATGATTGAGCATTGAGTTTAGTGGGAGTGACTCAAGTGACACTACTAACACTACTAACACTGACACTGACACTGGGACTACATTACTACATCATCATCATTACCCCTAAGGGAATGATTAGAGAAGGAAGAAAACCATGTGAATTCCTTGGTCATAAATAGGGACCAGCAATTTCAAAGTCAGATGTAGGCTGGGTCAGGCTTTGTGCATCTGACTTTGAAATTGCTGGTCTCTGTTTATGACTAAGGAATTCACACAGTTTTCTTCCCTTTCATCCATGTTCTCTCCCATCAAGATGAGAGTAGTAGTAGATGTAGTGTAGTGGCATAGTGGGTGGTAGTACTAGTGCAATTGCATAGCAGTAATACCACTATCAAAACACCAGCTCTGAGTCCACCACTGAAGGCTTAGTCTGTTTCACAGTGCCACCATGACTTGTTTGTTCTTTTGGTATGGGATTTGTTCCATAGGGCCATGTTTCACTGTGCCTTTTGTCTTAGCCCTGGATATGGCAGTGCTCACCCCCTCAAGCATCACTAAGGCCATCATACATCTCCAATCTTTGCTAGTTCATCTGAAGGTTCACAATATATCAGATTATGATCAGCAGCATCCTGCTCATCCAATTTGAGATGCTGCTGTCATCACAAACTAGGCCTCTGATGTACATCCATTTCACTCACTTATCTCCCAAAGGTGGGGTTCCTATGTCAAATCCAACAATTGTAGGGCTGACAGCTATTGTTGGTCTTCAGTCTATGCCCAAATGGCAATGCATACATTTGTGATTGACCTCTGGCACACAATGCTTTTGGTTTCCCATCTCAATGACAATTAGATGTGATGCATTGGTCAGGTTTCTCCTGATGAAGAATCATCCTATCCTTGTTGCTTGAGGTATTTAACTTCATTCCTCTTCTCAGATTCCTGGTATTTCGGACAGCTTTCTCAGCCCCTCACCCCATGAATTGAACTGCTTTCCAGTCTCTGCACACATGGGGAATTCTATTAGTCAAATCTTGGATCTTCAATCAGTCCTTGATGTAGGTTGTCCAGCTTCATGCACAACAAAGTTTAATGTGTATTATAGGAGCTGTGCATCCACATTCTTGCAAGGATTGAGCCCCTCTCCATTGCCATATGCTGGGTTGTTCTTCATTTTTGTGATTTGGCTGATATTTCACACTCTAGCTTGCCACTCAGACAGCTCTCACCAGCCCCAGGTGGCAACCACTTGATCATGATATTCATAAAGTATGTCCATACTTTCTTGAGTCAGGAAAGATGCAGATATCTTTGTAGCCTTCTTGTCTTGTTACTATTACCATTCAGACCACATCATCCAATCACCCTCTCAAGCAGAAGAGGGAGGATGATTGAGATGATGTGCTTCCATTGAAGCATCCCTTGCTCTGTGCCACAATTTTATTTTGTGGGATGATCTGTGTCCCTCTGTGCAAGCGCCACCAAGAGGGCAGTTCTCCCAAAAGTCTCCCATTAAAATGTCATTTATTGATTCATTCACTTTTCAAGATAGTTCTCCTCCCATTAACCACCTCTTCCACCCCTATGCTCAAACAAAATTTTGAGAATGACTCTTCAGAACATCTTTCCCCCAAATGCCCTAAGCTTGCTTCTTCATCTTCCAAAGCCTGTTTGACCCCTGGTTCTGTGATGCAAACATCCCCATCATCATGGTCATCCTCCAATGTTAGATCAAATGACATGCCCTTGTTTGCCTGTTCACAATGCCACCTAGATCCAAATATCAATACTCATGCTCCTCAACAAACTCCTTCATCTTATCATTGCATGTCTTGATCCCAATGACTTGAGACATTGAAGTGAAGTCTCCATTCTTTTCAGAGAAATTATGGTTCTGTTGTTTCTTACCACCATCTGGTTCAACCCTCTCAAGTCCTGGCTTCATGTCAATGAGGAGCACATCAAAGCTCTTTTAGTTTGAAGATGCCTCAGCTCATTTGCACCTCCATAAAACCTGTTTCTCTATTTCCAAACTGATGGCTACCTTTGTGCTCTCAACATTTTCCTGTGAACACTTCATGCAGCCAATCATCTATCAGTCTTCCTCTGTTGTGGGGAATTACTCTCAGCATTTCAGGTTGCAATGGTGATGAAGAGTATTGTGGTGGCAGGATGTTATCATGTTTCTCTTTTCTACTCTACTCCTCCCCTTCAAAGCCCTGTGCATGCCACCTTCTCAATGTTACTGGATTAATTTTCCAGTAATCTGTTGGTCTTCTGGGTTGATAGCAACCTGGCAATATCATCAATTTTACCATCAGTGTGCTTTGCCACTCTCTGCTTGAGGATCTATCCATTCAGAATACAGGTCTCAGCTCTGCTATATGAAACAAGCTTTTATCATCACTAACTTTGCCTGACCTGATGAGTTTCAAGCTAGACTCACTCGCAGTGCCTTCTTGAGACAATTCTGAAGTGTCTGAAGCATCATTCATTCCTTAATAGGCTTACCTTACACCCTTCTGGAAATCCAACATGAAGACATGTTAATCGGAGTCTCTCCATCGATCTTCCTGCTCTGCACCACCTTGATGGACCTCCATGGTTAGTTTCTGCACTCATGCAACACCTCCAAGACACAGAAGTAGTACAGTCACTCAGAGTAACATTCATTCCTTTCAACAATTTGTCTTGCCTCAACATCTCACTTGCTGGTAACATTGTCAGAGAAATTCCTGCCAATGAAAGTTGCATTTGTCTTGTCATTGACCTTGAAATTGCCCTCAGTATGCAAATTAATGATAATCATATGGTCCTGGTGAGTTGCTATTGGAAACTATGGTATTCAAGCTAACATCTATATCTATTAGTCACATTGTGGAATGTGGCTCCAGGTTTTCCCAGCCATGTGGGACATTAAGTTGATCTCTAGTATGGCAAGTGACAGATCATGTGATGAATTATGTGAGGGGTTTATAAGATACTCACCCCCATGTCAGTCTATACCCTTGAGAGTGTTGTGTATCAAGTATCAATTGATTTGGACTTGTTCCTATATATACTGGCCATGTAAAATCATCCACATTCTCTTTCAACTACCTTAGACATGGACTGCAAGAAATAATATTGTCTGTCACTTCCATATACAATTGAACAAACAACAAGAAAATGAGAATAATTGGAGTGAGTGGACTACTCATAACCATAATTACTGATTGACACATTAGAATCCATATATGCACAAACAATGACCAGACTTCCAAAATCAGTGGTCTCTACAAATAGCACCATGAAGGGTCTTGCACTCCTCTTCTGTACCACACCAGCATCCTCACAGCTCTTGAAGAGCTGACAAGCAAACAACATGAACATGAGCATGGTTTTGCATGTGAAGACCTATCATCATCTAATTAGAAATATATGCCATTAGCACAAATCTTGTGATGGGTGAGTTGCATGTGCCCATGTTGATTTAAACCTTATGCATTCTATTCTAAAGATTCCAATGCACAGTCCCTGATTGACTGACTTGAGGCATGGGACTATGTAATGAAGTGGGCAAGGCATGAAATTGAACTTCCTGCACTCACTGAAAAGCTTGGAGAACTTGATGACTATAAGCATGAGGATTGGAAGCCCATCTTCAACCAGATATTCTCTTACTCAGAGTATGATGATATACTTGGGGCTGCCATGGATATCAGAATGTGTGCTATGGAGGGGTAGAGATGCCCAGACTACAGATGTAAGTGATAAAGGCAGCAGAATGTAGCTAGAAACTCACTTCAGTTGTTGCAGACAGATGGCAGGACAACTGAGAAAGTAAGATGAGAAGGAATGAACTAAAATAGTGATGGAGATTAAGCGTATGAACTCAGATGTAACTCCGACATGATGTCCGAAATAGGAAACATAAGGTCTGAAAGGAGAAAGAGGACCTTGCTGAGTAACAAGACCAACTCTGAGATGCTCTGGAGTGGAGATGAGCCTTGGAGGAGGTTGGAGGTTGGAGGAGGTATATTTTGACAGTGGCAATCAAAGCCACCATGCAGCTTTGTCACCTGTCCTTTGATGCTACAACCAGTATGAATTGTGACATTGCCTTGGTTAACCTATTTAACAACTACTTGCATTACAGATTTGAGCCATTTGAATACCACCAAGCAATGCCACAGGACAATGGATCATGATTCACAAGACTTACCATTCCCAAAATGTCAGAAGGTTAGTCACTCTATTTCCTATATTTATTGAACTTCCACTGAATTGCCTGCAGGGCTCCAACCAGAGTTTATGTAGTAGACACAGTTGAGGAAATCAGATCAGGCATTATTTGGACTAGGAGGTTCAAGTCAGTGAAGAAGAGGATGATGACCCAGTGAAGGAGGGGAGCAGTATGTCCTGTAATTGTTGCTTTCTATCTATTGCCAACCTACCCTACATTCATTCATTGTTTCAGATGGGGACAACCCATTTGGAGAGTCTGTTTCTCTACTTTTCAGGTCCTTCACATCCCCTGATGTTTCAGTCATTGGTCCTTTGACCTACACCCAAGCCATCAATATGATATCATGGTGGTATGGTTTGGACAATAAAGTCAAGGAGGAGAAGGAAGAAGAAGAAGAAGAAGAAGAAGAAATGAATGAGGAAGATAATGGTTTAGAGGTGTTGGATGATGTCAAAATCTGGTGAGCAATATTGGACTAGCTTTTTGTAGGGCTTGACCACATGTGCCTCACATACATGATCAATTTTCAGCATGGAAAACATTCAAAGATTGACTATTGGATGGATTTCATATACATGAGAATGACCTGGACAAGTGAAAGGAAATGTTTTGAAAGATGTCACTCACAGAACACTATGTCAAGATTGCAGCCTATGATCCATGGCTGTGCCATCCCTTGGATCCTCATTCTTGGAATGAGGATCTTCTCCCTGCCTTCCCAGCCCCCCAATATTAGAAATGGAATCTGCTTCACCTTCATCTGCATCTTTGAATAGCTGTGATAATTAAGGATAGTTCTCAGTGAGTCTGATTTTCAAATTTCTGTTTCCACTTCTAATCACTCCATAGCTGATTCTGCAAAGTATATTGTGGAAGTGTGAAATAAATGCAGTGTAAAGATGTTAGGAAGCCTGGTATGTGTTTCCTACATAGGTATGGGTAGTGAGCGGGTTTTCTTGACCCAAAAGGGACCAAAGGGACTAGAAGAAGGTAATAGACCAATAACCATGCACTGTAAAGTTGGAAAACACAAGTCTGGACCTTCCCATTCAGTAGAGCTGAGAATCTGACTTTCTGAGTTTGGGTTGGAGTGCTTGACTTGACTCAACTGGCTTGGGTTGCAGCAGAATCAATGGTTTTGACACTTAGAAAAAGAGACTTGTGATTGAGAGAACTAGAATTTGATATGGACTGAGATCCATGATATGAAGTTTATGGTCTGGGAAAACCCAAGACTTTGTACATATTGGGTTGGTGAAGTAGGTAAGGTATGGTAATAGAGTGGCATGATGACAGCAATAGTATATCATACAAATGAAAGAAAATTACTAAGTGTGATGGACCTGGGTGAACCCATGGTCACTTGGGATGGAAACTGATACAAAAAAAAAGAAACCATACTTACTAATTCAGATCTGGGGAACTTGGGTTGGACAGACAGAATGGGTTGAACAAATGACACTCAGGTTGGCCTTTAACTTGCTTGGAAATGGGACCTGTGCTATAGAGGTGATAAAGAAATTGGAAAAAGGGGCTTTTGCATGGTAGGGGACACCAGCTTCCTACAGTGGGCCACTAGGATAGATGGACTACATGGCCTCATTCATATGTGGGCTCCCAATCCAAAGACCTTGCCCAGCCATGTTTCCTCCTTTCACAGGGATTGCATCTGAAGATGTTTCCTTGTTTCTGTTAAGGAATGTACCTCCCTCAATTATATATTCAGAGAAGTGTATCAGATTCCAGCATGGTGTGCTATTATAAAGTGTGGGCAATGTAGGAAACTGGTGTCCCCTACCATGTAAACCCCCCTTTCCCTGGTCCTTTTGTCATTTCCATAGTGCAGGTTCCATTCTCAAGCAAGTCAAAGCCAACTCAAGCATCATTCATCCAACCCATTCCATCTATCCAATCTGAGTGTCCCAGATCTGAGTCAGTAAGTTTGGGTTTCTTTCTTTTGTATTGGTTTATGTCCTGAGTGACCATGGGTTCACCTGGATCCATCATACTTAACAATTCTCTCTTGTTTGTATCACATACCATCACCATTGTCATGCCATTCTGTTATCATACAATACTTACTTCACTAACCTGATATGTACTAAGTATTGGGTTTTCCCAGACTATAAACTTTGTATCTCAGACTTTGGTCTGCATTGAATTCTACTTTCTCTCAATCACAAGTTTCTTTTTCTAAGCATCAAAACTGTCAATTCTGCCACAACCCAAGACAGTCGAGTCAAGTTGAGCACTCCAACCTGAACCTAAAAAGTCGGATTCTCAGCCCTACTGAATGGGAAGGTCCGAAGTTGTGTTTTCCAGCTTTACAGTGCATGATTATTGGTCTATTACCTTCTCCTAGTCTCTTGGGTCCCTTTTGAGCTGAGTAAACCCACTTGCTATCCATACTTACACCATTAGGAAATCCACTCCAGGCTTTCTAGCTACTTTACAACTGGAGCCCACTGTAAGGAATTCAAGAGAGTCTTTGAGGAGGACCCTCAGACCTGTCTCTGAATGAGCAGAGCTTGAAATTTTACTCTCTCAGATCTGAGATCTAAATCTTATGCAAGAGTATTTCATCATCACCATCATCCATGATTCTTTGGACAGCCCTGATGGTCCCTCAACACTGCAATCCATCAGCTGGCATATCGGCCAACAAATTTTCCATGAATCAGATCCTTTCGTTTCATCAATTCTGAATTCATCTAAGCTGAGCAGATCAGCCTGAGCAAAGCTTCGCTCTTTGACCACTCCTGTCCCTGAAACTTCTCACAGAGTTACCATCACCCCAGAACCTTATTCTCTTATCTGTCCACAAACAATGTCATGATTTCCTAGAATGATTCCATGAGCCTTCTTTGGAATAGAGGATGATGTGAACTCATCCTCTGTCTCCAAGAATCTGCCCAACCATTCTCAAGAACATAGCCCAAAATCTCGTCATTCTCCATTGCCACCATTTTCCAGAAATTTTTCTTCATTGACACTGAACTGAACCTGCAGAGGAAGCACATCATATATGTAGTTCTCCCCCACTCTCACCCTTAACACCTTTACCATCCCCTGAACTTTAATCTCACTCCCCTAAATCTCACCCAACTTCACCAAATGCTTCGTAATTCTCATCCTGGGACTTCTTAGCCATCGTCCATAACATCTTGTCAACACCAAGTTCTGAGTCTTCACCTACTCTGTCCAGTTCTTCCATGCCATCATTGACCCCCACCACATCTTCTTCATCTGTATCTTCCACTTCCGCTCCTGTTTTACCTGCTAACCTTCCAAGAGCAATGGCCAACCCTACTCAGATGCCGCTTCATGGTACCCAAAATGCCCTCAAGTTCAGAGGCACACCCACCCAGCTCCCCTGGTTCCTTGAAGACATTGACCTCCTCGGAAATGCCACCAGTATCAATGTGGCTGACAAAATCAAGTACACTATGTGTTATGTGGATTTCAAAGAGGCTGAGGTTTGGAAAATGCTTGATGAAGCCAAGCAACCTGACTGGAACATATTCATGGCTGCCGTGAAGGAGATATACCCAGGCTGTGAAGGTGATACTCAGTATTGCTGTGCTGATTTACAATACCTTGTACAGGAGTTTTGTGCTAAGCAGATGCACAACCAAGAGGACCTCAGTGAGTACAGAAGAAATTTCAGCAAGGTTGCTTCCCACCTCATCTCCAAACACAAGCTATCCAACTCTGACCACAATGCTTATTTCCTTTACAGGTTCCCTTCTGAGGTTGAAGAAAAGGTTTGCAACTGACTCACGATCACCAAACCCAATCTGCATTCAGAAGACCCCTACCCAATGAAGGACATCCTCACCACTGCAAATTTCTTCCTTACCAGTTCTGCCTTCTGTTCAACCGCACCTGGACTGTTCAGTATGCTTCCCATCCCTGCATCTACTGTTCTCAGTCCATCAGTGGTCCTGCAAACCCATGCTTATATGCCCACCCTGGATTGTGCAGAGGTGAAGGCCAAGTATGCAATGACTGCTAACATCAGTAGGATGCAGGACCTGTCATGCGGGTTCTGCAACAGATTGGGGCATTTCATCCATAACTGTCAGGAAGCCCAAGAATTCCTCCATACCAGAAGGTGCATCAGAGGACAAGATGGCTGCCTGTACATGCGGGACAGGTTCTGCATTCCCCATATCTCTGAATGCCTCAGCATCAAGAGCTGTGTTGAGCGCATCGAAAGTAAGTGCTCCACCACCCCAGCTCCTGCCATTAATATGGCCCACAGTGCACAATCTGGGTCTGGTAGGGACATCCCACCTCATATGTCCAGTAACCTCTTTTCTGTCACATACTCCTAAGAACCTGTTGATGCCATCCTAGATATCGAACCCTCTGCATTCTTCTCCACCATCAATAGTCAAGAAAGGGAGGTGCACAGTTTTGCTGAACTTGCTGACCCTGAATTTCAGCCCTACATTGCCCAAGCATGGGCTAGCTTCCAGGCCAACAGGGCCAAAGACGGGAAGGCCAGAAAATGGGTCCATTTTGATGGCATTGCAGTTCCTCTGAGGAGTGCAATGAAGAAACCCAGCCTGAGGGTCACCAGTGTCTCGGAAGAGATCAAAACCCCAGAAATACAGCAAACCCACAAGTCGCCCTCACCCACTCCTGCTGCAAGCACCTCATCCACTCCTGATACATTGAAACCTGGCCCTGCAAACATTCCTGCATCTGGTCTGCCCCCCTCTCAAAGCTCCATTACTAATGCTCCTTCTTCTTTCCCTTTTTCCACTTTTCCAGTGCAATACAGGTACTTGTTCCCATTAGAAGATGAAACCATGCACAAGTGAGTCCTGAACCAGATCCTCGAAATGTCCATTTCACTACCCATGAAACACTTGTTTGCCGTCACACTGGATTTCCGCTGGCAGTTCAAAAATGCTACCACCAGCAAGCAGATCCCGAATGCTGCCACCAATGTCATCCACATTAATGAGTTAGCTGGGCAAAACCTGGGATGGGTCAATCAAGAGTACAGTGACCGTGTAATCTGGGATGAAGACGGTCTAGTTGTCAC
>JBBPTO010001903.1:0-13042 GCA_038094155.1 Pulveroboletus cf. aberrans
CCATCACTCACCTTCCCTCTTTCAGCCTCCCACATTACTATCTTGCCCTTTTTCCCTTTGCCCATTCTTATCTAGGATTTTCCACTATTAACACTATCTCCTCCAGCATGTATAGCTAGTTATCTCCATCCTTATCCAGCATTCTCTAGCATTCTTCTAGTCTGTCCAGGCCTGAATCGTGCCATAGACTCTGGGGCCTTAACTATGCAGAAGTGCTGGTTTGCTGATGAAAATACCATACTGTGAGGTATCGACCTTTTGTTTGTCTCTGTGCCTACATTGTGGAATGCTATCATTCAACCAGAGTTGCAAAACTTGAGTTTCACCACAATATGCCAGCACTCATTGTTGAGATTCTGTGAATCAAACACTAGGTCTTGTGCTCTGTTAATGCAGGCAGACCATAGTGCTTAAACACTATTCATGTTACTAAAGACATAGGTCAACTATTAGGCTTGACTGATGCATCAGTCAAACTTAATTAAAGTGTAATCTTAATTACACTTTAGGATTGACCACATAACAATCTAGATGCAGTCTTTATGACTCAGCTATGATGTCATCGGTCTGAAGCTTTCTTAGCTTCACAATGGCTGTGTTGAATCAATCCAGATTCAACTTCACCTATTTCAAATAAGTGAAGCAGCATGACTGATCCTATGATGTCATTCTGACACCATCAACATTGTTCTAGCTATATCACACACAAGTACAAGCACATTTCTGGATGTGTTTAAAGGTGATAAGAACTGTGATGTAATTAATAATGAGATTCATTTCTCCTCAAGATCAAGCTTCTGAGAAGCTCTACAAGGATTAATCTCATCAATCTCGACTAACCCAAACTTGGTCACAAGAACTTTTGTCTCTATCTCAGTGAGCATTCTTGACTCACCTCTCTCTTCTCTGCCCTGCACAACAGGAGTACCCTTGTACCCTCCTGTTAGATCACTTATCATACCACACTCTAACACAGCCTTTCAACTGACTCACATCTGCTGTGTCTTTAGTTAACAATCTGGATTGGACTGTAGAGTTCATTGAATAAAGGCATCTACTGAGTGAGAAACATGAATGATGGCATTATGGTCAGCAACCTTATCAACCACCCAGTTATGTTGTGTTCAGCTGTTTCACTCATGATTTCATTTGACTTCCTTGCTGACTTCATTTCTTCCACAGAGACTGCATGTGCATATGACCATGGTGAAGAGAAGACACAGATGGTCTGTCTCCTCAGCTTTTTTATACAGTGATTTAGCCATCAAGCCCTTTCCATTTTCCAAACAATGATCAAGGGGTAAAGGGTTGGACAAACAACATCCCAGATACCTTGACACCTTGTATGTTATCATTTGCCTCTTCAAGTTGGTCTTATTGTATCCAAATACAATAGATCAGACTTGCTTATTAGCCCTCCAGATCACCCCTTGAGACATCCAGTCCTGTCCCATTTACACCTCGATCCAGTCCCTATGGTGGTAAGTTGCTGAAATGAATCTACTTGTTTTATCCTCATGATAGATAGCATTGTGTCCAAGTGTATCATTCACAGTCCAAGGGACTGTGAAAATACAGCAAAATAGGGGTTTCTTCCCAATGCCCCCCCATGGTTACAGTAACAGTGTGTTGTCCTCTCCTAGTGTACCACATGAGACTCTGACCACATTATAGACCACCTGCTTGTGGCTGAAAGAAGTAACTTCAACTCTCATCTGGCCAGGTGGGGACTTGAGGTGATAATTTCACCTTTTGTGTTCCTCTAAACTGATCTAGTGTTCTTCATTAGCCCACTTAGTGACCCTCTCAGTGACCTGCTCAGTGACCTGCTCAGTGGGCCTCTCACAGATCGAAGATAATACTTACCATTTGTATCATGGATAAGTTTTTCTGAAGTTATTTTCTCAAATATGTAAAATATACATTGCCTTCATTAGAAAGGTTCAGCGTTGGTTCCCACCAGGAAATTGTTCTGGAATCTTTCATCCATATATATTATGTAATATATAATCCATTTGTGTCCACAACAATTCTTCTTCTGATTTCTGAATATGTAGATAATATGTTGCTATCACATACCTCTACTCCCTATCATAACCAAGTTCACACACTGTTCGAGTGGGAATAAGTGTTCTAGACAAAGCCAAATAAGGTAGAGACTGTTTGAAATTGACCAACATCGTGTGCTCATGTGTTACTTTAACATGACACAATAATAAAACCTATATGATTGTAACATGCATGAATGAAATAGTTTTGTGAAATTGAAAATCTTGAGAGAACAACAACAGAAATTTTCAATTTGACAAAAAGTGAAGCTGAGACATCATTACATTGTTATCAGATTTTCTATGATGCAGGAAGGAGCAGAAAGTGATGAATAATTCAAGTTGAAGGCCAACAGAAATTCAGAGTAGCTGAAGACAAGCTGGAAAGTTGGCTTGCCATTGTGTACCAAGCACACACCAAGCACAGTCCCATGGCCAGGTGAAAGCAATTCCATGAAGTACAGGTCAAAAATATGACAATAGCTCAGAATGCCAAGTGGGTAAAAACAAGCAGTCATGGTGCCAGCACCATCAACTTGGGCTCAGATTCCATCCACTGGGAGCAGGAAGTTGATGGACTCATACAGACTCAGAGCACATTGGTACAGGGTCCATTAGCATTACTCACATTGATCTCAAGAGCTGAAATGTCATGCCCTAGAAACCATTTACCATTACCACTACTAGTTCTGTCAGTGTTACTGCAAGCAATGATGAGGCTCATGTGTTATTCAAAGCAAGCCCTGGCTCTAGCAATGGGCTTGAACCCTTCTCTGAGTTTCATGTATGGTTTGAGCATATCCCAACATTAGAAGCAAATCCAGCAGCTCACCAGGATCTCAACCTGTCATTCACTGGCCATGTCATGGTGACACCTCCTCCTGAGCCAACTCAGTGATTTGGATTTGACTGAGGACTTTCCAGGCCCCCTGCAGCAAACTGAGCTTTTGCAGAGGTATCCTATCTCATGCAAAGGAAATTTTGATGATGAAGATGATCTTGCTACAATACATGAACTCTGATGGTGTGAATTCTTGCTCAAATCATTTGATGGACCAGGAGTGCTTGATGAAATTGTCCTTGAGGGCAGTGAACTCAGAGAGGACAAGATTATGATTTCTAAAGGGTTCCAAGAATGTAGTGAGCAGGCTTGGACACACCATCAAAACTGGCTTTTTCCATATGTGGATGTGAAGACCATGGAACTCTGAGTTGACTCAAAAGATGATGACTTTGACCTTTATGGAAATAATGTGAATTGATTCCATGACTACAGCTGGGAACCACAATGTTCTCAAACCCTATATTTGATAAAGAAGGTGTTAGATGATCTCTGAGTACTCCTAAAGCAGTGTCAGCAGGACAGATATGGAAATAATTCTAAGCATATTTTTGATGAATGGCTTCACTCAATGAAAGACTTGCTCATCTCCTTCACAGATGTCAATAACAAATTCAGCCTTGTCAAGGAAAAATGGAGGAAAGCTGCACTTCAGGTGGCACAACAAGAGGATAATGGAAAAGCATTTGTGAGATGTCTTTGTCAGTGGACAAGAAATTATAGCACAGATTGCAGCATACCTGTTTATGAATTAGCTTTGAAAATCTCCCACATTGTGAATGAGGAGCCTGCTGCTGACATCCAGCTTCATCTATAAATGATTGGGAAGTTCATTTGTGCCATGTTACAGCTGACCTAAACAAGGGCAGGCATAGAACCTTGTGGTCCTTTGGGCTGAACCATGGATGAGGTAGTGACATTTGATGATTGCAAAACATTTGACAGGCCTGCCTACTAACAAGGACAGACAGCGAAGAGTTAATGGTGGACAAGGAGTCTGCCTACTATTGAGGATAGACAACAAGGACTTCCCACTGAAGGGTGATAGACAGAGGAGACCTCTAGGTGAGGTTGACGATGGAGACTTTCCACTGAAGGGTGGTTCACAGCAGTTACAAGCAAGAGGGTATTAAGACTATCCTTGGGTCTGTATTGTGGAATGGGAACACTGGTGTATTCCAGGGGGAAAGTACAAATGCGAGGGAGAGAAAGGTAAGACTAGACTGGAGTTTACATGTGCGACGACATGGGTTTATATATGTATGCTAAAGGGATTCAGGGTAGGCATAGAACATGACAGAATGAAGTGGAAGGAGTCACTGACAGAACAAATAGAATCACATAGAATGTGATAGGAACAGATGATGAGTCAGGGTTTGTAGTCAGCAATGAAAAGAAATGAATTGTCCAAGTTGGGACTTATACCCATGCATATGTAAGTGATAAGCAAGAAGAAAAGGGTCCAATCATAATGATTATAACATGCCATGGACATAATCAAATATCTTGATGATCCTGATATCCAACAGAATCATGGACTTGAAAAAAAAGTTTCATTGACAACCACAAAACAATGGTTGAAGGAACAGGGTTACCATTGGATAAAAAAGAAGCAAGGCCAGTATGCTGATGAACATGAGTAAGTTTATGTTGTTGAGTAACATCGAAACAGTTTTCTTCCCACCTGGACAAATCTTGAGCCATATCTGCAAACATGGACAGCACTGGATCTCACTGTTGAGGGCTCACTGACACTTCCCCCCTCCACATGCAGAGTCATTGTTTGATTCCATGACAAATCAACATTCTATGCAAACGATCATTGCAAGGTTCACTGGGAACACAGGAATGAGAATGGACTGCCTCAACTGAAAGGAGAAGATGCATCTTTGATGGTCACTGATTTTATCTCCACTGACTATGGCTTTCTTCAGTTGCTTGATGGGATAGAGTCTGCAAGGATTCTGTTCAAGGCTGGAAAAACACAGGATGGATATTTTGCAAGTGATGGGATTCTGAAGCAAGTTGCACAGGCAATGAAAATACTTGAGAAACATTATCTGGACAATGACCATGTCTTTATTTTCAACAATGCCACATCACATGTTAAGCATGCTGATGATGCCTTATCAGCACATCATATGCAAAAATGGCCATCATCAACATGGGGTGTTGAGGTATCAATGACTGATGTGAATGCAAACCTGCTATTTGGTGCTGATGGTAAACCACAGAAGACAAAGATTGCCATGTCCCCAGGTTGCCTCCAAAATGGGGACCCCCAGCCTTTTTATTTTCCTGATGGACATCCACAGGCTGGCTGATTCAAAGAAATGGAACAAATCCTTCAGAAATAAGGATATGATATCAAGGGTCTCAAAGACGAGTGCAGGGGGTTCAAGTGCTCACTAGAGAAGAAAGACTGCTGTTGTTGCCTCATTCTATTCAATGAACCAGACTTCTTGCATGTCAAGTCCTTATTGGAGACCCAGTGCCATGAGTGGGGTTGCATGCTGGGGCTACGCAAAATGGATATATTGCCTCAAATCACTATCCTCAAAGGAAGCTGATCTTGAACAAAATGTTCTCTCCTCACTCACTGCAATCCCACTGTCCTCTATGTGATGGTAAGGAGAGTATTCTTTTTGTGCCTTTTCATGCTCACTGTCATAAATTTGCTATGCGCTCTTGGCACTTTATGAAAGCATACAAACATGGTCTCAATGGTTGTCAGGCTGCCTGGGCAGTGTGGAATTTTCGTGGCCATCGGGTGATGCCTGAAGCATTGATGTCCAGCTTTGACAGTATGGTTAGTACCCCTTTACAACCACAAATACCACAGATTTAATCTGGTCCAGTACATACATCACTTGATTTCGGTAGATCTACATAATGCCCCACTGAGCTCAATAATGCAATCTCCGCTGCAATCGGCACCTTCTCGGCATGACTGTTAACTCCTGCGAAATGCCAGTGTCACAGTGTGTCAGTCCACGTGATGTTGGTCAGTTTCAAACGGGCTCTACCTTACATTACATGAATATGCTACATAATATTTGTCACAAATTTGAGTGCCTCCCAAGCGAAATATGTTTTACTCTAAGTGTTGCATAAGTTACAAAAACTTATCCGATCTTGCCTGAGGTTTAGAGTGTCTCTACAAGCACCGCTCGTAGTACCGCCGTGATTTGGAGGGTTGCTCGGCAAAAATGCGTTATTCCTTTTTCAAAATCCAAGGCCTCGCTCCGTCTACCGATAGGCTTGTCGAAATTTAGAGGTCGCGCAACAGATATACATAATACGACATGGTGGGGATGCATCAGAAAGTACACGGGATACACCTTGTTTCTTGGGTTTCTTCTGCCATCCTTCTCGGCTGCCGGCGTTCCACAGAGCTCCCAGTCAGTTAACCAACGCTGCATCTATTAGTGATGTGTCAGAGGGAGGCCACACGTGAAAAGGTGCACACATGTCCTGGTGATGGGGCATTACTGTCGTTCTATTTCATTTGGATGGTTATTACTCACGGCGAAGCAGCATAAGAGATCAGGACGCAGAGGATCTGTGCAATTCAAGGGCCGCCTCGAGGGCCACTCCAAGGGCAGATTCTCAGGTCTGCAGTTAAAGACAACCTGCATGCACTGTCGTTGGCTGGGATATACCAAGTCATGAAAGACGGGCAATTCTCACCGTGGCTTCCGCGAATGGCCAATCGTGACGGGGACAACATGAGGGAACTGAGTCGGGTAACTTCCAGCAATACACCGGTTCATCTCGTGGAGGCTTGGGAGACGGGAGGGAGACTGAGGGCACATGAACAGACACTGCATAGCGTACGCATCTTATCTGACGTTGGTTGGACTGATGATGAGGGGGTATCAGTGTCGCTCTATTTCACTTGCGCGGTTATCACTCACGTTATTGCAGCAATGGAGGTGGGAGAGCGCTGGCTGACTGCACCACAGCTCGCTTGTATGTAACGTACGGACCATACGACGGCACTGCGGGACAGGCTGTATGCACTGCTGTTAAAATGGAATATACTAAGTTATGAAGGACTGCCGAATCTCACTATGGGTACATCATATGATAGTTCGGGGGGCGAAGTGGGGCAGCACATGGGAACTGAGTGGGGGTAGTGTTGGCAAGGCACCGGACGATGTACGACTTGGCCAGTGCCGGCAGCAACGGCAGCAACGGCAGCAACGAGGAGAAGAGGGGGGAAATGGAGGTACATGTTATTTGCGTGGTGGTGGATGTGCGAGTCGAGGAGAGAATTAAATCCTGGCAGCAAGCAGTATCACCGTGCTGCCTGCATGAAACCCAACACGAGTTATTGCTGGCGGCTGATACGGACCTTGGGATTCGAGTGGTAATACGGGAACAATGGTGTCCACTCACCTGTCAGCTGTAACCACTGTCACTTTTAACGAAGCGTGGACGAGTGTACAGTCGACTGCCTCCTAACCGATACCGATACTTCCTCATAACAGATAGGTTTGGAGATATCCCGCGTCGGCTGGCGGTGACTGCATGACCCGATAGCCAGTAGTCGATAGGTTTCTCCATGACTTTTCATTATTTAATATTCAATTATGAATAGCGGTATACACTAAGGTAATTATCATACTAGATTCCAGGGGGAAGACCCCTGAAACTAGGTATTGTATAGAAATGAACACTACAAGGTGTGCTGTAGAGTGGCTTCTTGATGGAGGGGGAAGGAAAGGATAGAAGGATGGAAAGTGTTAAAATATACCTCCTCTGACCTCCAACCTCCTCTGAGGCTCATCTCCACAGCTCCAAGGTCAATGCACACCAAATCTATCATCTCCACTCTGGAGCATCTCAGAGTTGTCAAAATATAACTCCAGTACAACTCTGGCACAACTGCAAGGGTACTCCACCCCCTTTCCGTATGTTCTCTGGTTTATCCACTTTGGAGTTGCATTTATCTATTTCAGGAAAATGTCTTGATGCATCATACCATTTCTTGACACATCATATGACTTATTTTCTCCCTTCCATACCATTCCTTTCTCATCTTGAGCTATTCCTAATGCACTTCACTTACCCTTGCTTAACTCCAGATTGGAGTTCTCTGGAGTTTAGACCCACACATAGTATTTCACTATTTAATCCCTTTTTCTACTTGAACTCGCATCAGTTGTGATTGCTCTCTTGGGCATCTGGCTGACATGAGACATACCATTAACTTACCTATAGTTGTACTAATAGTTAGCAGTACTGGGTATCTCTGCCCATACTATACAATTTGATCAGAGTTGGTCTTTTCACTCAGTAAGGTCCTCTTCTCCTTTCAGACCTTATATTTCCTATTTTGGACATCATGTCGGAGTTACATCGGAGTTCATATGATCTCCATTACTATTTTAGTCCATTCCTTCTTGTCTTACTCCCTCAGTTGTCCTGCCATCAGTGTGCAACAACTGAGGTGAGTTTCTAGCTACATTCTAGCACTTTTATCACTTATGTCTATAGTCTGGGCATCTCTGCCTCTTCATAGTGCATGCATTTGACAGGAAGTGCAGTGTATAGTTAAATTAAAACAAAAGGCAGGTCGTGAATGTTCCACCCATAAAATAACATAGCTTGCAACAAGGTAGAATGCTGTCTGAATTTATTCCCCAGGTGCTGGTAACAGGAGGGTACAAGGGTACTCCTGTTGTGCTGGGCAGAGAAGAGTGAAGTGAGTCGAGGATGCTCATTGAGATAGAAACAAAGGTTCTTGTGACCAAGTTTGAGTCAGGTGAAAGATCAACCCTTGTAGAGCCTCTTAGAAGCTTGATCTTGAGGGGAAATTGATCTCATTATTAATTACATCATGGCACTTATCACCTTTAAATACATCCAGGAATACATATGTACTTGTGTGTGACATAGCTAGAACAAGGTTGATGATGTCAAAATGACATCATAGAATCAGTCATGCTGCTTCACTTGTTTGAAATGGGTGGAGTTGGATCTGGATTGATTCAACACAGCCAGTGTGGAGCTAAGAAAGCTCCAGATCAATGACATCATAGGTGAGTCATAAAGACTGCATCTAGATTGTCATGTGGTTGATCCTAAAGTGTAATTAAGATTACACTTTAATTAAGTTTTACTGATGTGACAGTCAAGCTTAATATTCAACCTATGTCTTTAGTAACATGAATAGTGTATAAGCACTATGGTCTGTCTGTATTAACAGACCACAGGATCTAGTGTTTGATTCACAGAATCTCAACAGCTGACCCCTCCATCACTGACATCCATGCCACAGTCTGGTAGAATTTTCTTTCCTCACCTGAACCCACTTGATACCCTAGTAAACCCTGACATCATGTCCTTATCAAAACCCATGGAGCTCAAGCTCAACCCCCTGTTCACCTTTAATGCCAACACTGTTAATGCAGAAGAATGGCTAGACACCATTTGTGCCTACCTCCTAGTAGACATCAAGGTCTGTAAAACTGATGACAGGCAAGTCATCTTCACCCTCTTGTACATGACTCAAGGCTCTGTCCAAGCCTAGGCCAAGACTTTCAGAAGAAACGCCATTGCTGAATAGAGCTTTGAAAAATGGTCTGACTTCATCAATAAATTCAAGAAATTTTTCATCAGAAAGGACAAAGCAGCTAACTCACTTGCCTGGTTGTTGTCCACCTACATGACCAAGGGCAAAAGGGGATGGTGGATTCCTTTCATCATGGACATCAATGCTGAATTCCAGGCTTGTATCTTGAAACTCTCAGCCACTGATGCTGTCCTTATCTTGCTTTACCAATTAGCCATTGTGCCACCCCTTAGCACTTAAACCCTCTCTATGGAGGACATCCCTGAAATTATTGAAGGATGGTGCAAATGTGCCATCACCTTTCAAAACAATGAAAGAAAGCAAACCTCATTGCCAAAGCATGCAAAGGAAAAACAAAGCCTTCCTATGCCTATGCCACCCCCTCACTATTAAAACCATCACAAGACCCTAATGTCATGGACATTAACACTGTCTCTACTCAACCCCAGAAGCTTACTTCTGAAGAACAGGAGTGTTGCCACAGGAAATGAGTCTGCCTCTGATGCAGAAAACCCAGGCACTCGGCCCAACAATGCAATGTATCATTTGATTCTCCAAAGCCTTCCATCAAAAAGACAATGGAAAAGAACTCTGAGAACCTTTCCACATTAGATGAATGTGAGAACAATGAAGAAGGAGAAGTGATTGAAAGGACAACTGGCTTCTACATCAAGGATTTTTAGAATGGAGGACAGTCTCAACATCTGCCACCTTCCACCTAGTTTGTGCTCCTGTAACTATATTTCATATAATGAAATCTATGCAAATCCCTGTTGAAATCATCATACCTTCACACACTCTCAAAACCATCAAAACCCATGCCCTAATTGATAGCAGTGCAGACATCAACTTCATTGACTAGGGCTTCATCCAGAAGAACAAACACCCAATCTCTTGACTCAAATGCTTGTTACAAGTCTGCAATCTCAACATGTCCTTGAATAAGAAAGGCAAGATGTTTTTCTTCACTATGCTGTTTGTCAACATTGAAGAGATCACTAAAAAGGTTCTCTTCTACATTATGGATTACAGATGACAGAACATCATCCTTGAATTGCCCTGGCTCAAGGTGGTCCACCTCCTCATTGACTGGTCTTAACAGACCTTCACCATCTTCAAGATCCTTGATAAGTCACAAGACTTGTGTCAATCACACATGGGTGATCTCAAGCAGCACAACTTGTTCTACCCTTCTACCATGCCTAAGGAAACCATGGTTCATCAAGTCTATGACAAAAGGGTCTTTGACTACCTTCAGAAAGATGAGAAATCTGGACTCATTACCATCACCAAATACTTTGCCAATTTCCATTGTGTCACCCACTTTGAAGCCTCCTTTGCCCCTCTACGAATTCCACAACATAAGAGATTTGTCAACTGGGTCACCACTGCCACAGAACTTGCAGCTGCGGCTGAGAAAGCCAAGCCCAAGACCATGCTACCCACTGAATACACTGAGTTCTCCAATGTCTTTATGAAAGAGGCATTTGATTACATTTCTTCATTACACTTCCATGATCGCAAGATACACCTTGATGACTTCTTCATTTCCAAAGTAGGGAAAGTCTACCCATTGTCTCTGGATGAAAAAAAGCCACTTAAGACTTTATCCAGATGAACCTTGACTGTGGAAAGATCTGCCCCTCAAATTTCCCTCAGGCATTACCCTTCTTCTTTATCAAAAAGAAGGATGGAAAACTTTGCCCATGTCAAGAATATCACTATCTGAATGAACACACAGTTTAGGATGCATACCCCCTCCCTTTTATCTTAGATCTTGTCAACAAGCTGAAAGATGCCAAGGTGTTTACAAATTTAATGTCCATTGGGGATAGAACAACATTTGGATCAAGGATGGTGACCAATGGAAGGCTGCCTTCATCATACACAAAGGCCTGTTTGAACCACTTGTTATTGTCAAAATATACATCCTCCAACCTCCAACTTCCTCTAAGGTCCATCTCCATAACTCCAAAGCTGATGTGCACCAAGCCTCTCAACTTCTCTCCAGAGCATCTCAGAGTTGACCATTTCACTCAGTAAGATCCTTTTCTTCCGTCAGACCTCATATATCCTACATGACATCAGAGTTACATTGGAGTTCATGTGCTCTGATCTCCATCACCATTCAGTCAGTCCACTTTTATCATTCCTCCCTCAGTTGTTCTGCCACTACTGTGCAACACTGAGGTCAGTTTTTTTTAGCTATGTCTAGCTCTCCTTTTTACCTATGTTTGTAGTCTGGGTATCTCTAACCCTTCATAGTGCACAGATTCTATCAGTTATATTCTTTAGGCTCACAGACTCCCCTGCCACATTTGAGCAGTTCATGAATGATTCATTCAGAGACATGATCACTGAATTGTCACCTATATGGACAACCTCCTCATCTTCTCCCCAGATCCTGACTTCATGAGGAAAGGACAAAATTTGTCCTCCAGAGAATGCAGGAACTTGATCTGCACTTGAAGCTAGAAAAATGAATATTCACTGCCACTGAGGTAGAGTACTTTGGGATGATTATTAAACACACAGCTCACCATGGACCCTGTTAAGCTTGACAGAATTTCCTCTTGGCCTACCCCTGTGAAAGTCAAAGATGTCCAGTCCTTTCTTGAATTTACCAATTTCTACAGGTGATTCATTCCAAACTACTCCTCAGTCATGTGCCCCCTAATAGATCTGACAAAAAAACAACCTTGTGTGGAGTTGGACTTTTGCATGCCAGAAGTTCAGCTAAAGGCACTTTTCCTCTCAAAACCAGTCCTTCACCTTCCAGACACATCCTGACTTTTCACTATTATGATTGACATGTCAAAGTTTGCCAATAGAGACTGGCATCCCTGCTTTCACCTCTCACAATCATTCTCCATGGCTGAGAGAAACTACAACATATGTATATGATCATAAACTCCTCACAATCATCCAAGCTTTGAAAGCCTGGAGGCACTACCTCTTGGGCTCCCTCTTCTCCATTCAAGCATTTACTGATCACAAGAACTTGACATACTTCCATCAACCCCAGAACCTAAACCACTAACAAGCCTGCTAACTTCCAGACCTCACAGATTTCAACCTGAAAATAATCCACATCCCTGGCTTTCAACTTGCCACTTCTAATTCACTCTCCTGCCACCGCAATCTAGTTGTAGATGAAGAAGACAATGCAGGAACAACTTTACTCTCTGACTCTCTCTTTATTAACCTCTTCAACTCTTACCTAGCAGGGGAGTTATCCTTGTCCTTGTTCTTCAATCCCCTTATGCTCCAAGCTCTCCAAGTGTTAAATTTAGACTGGGAGGGGTCAAGTACAACCCTGGAGCAACTCCAAAGGTACCAGAGTTGTGAAGATACAGATGAGACTGGGCTTCACCATATGTGGTGCACTCTTACTCAGTTCAGTTGTCTTGAATTTATGGAGAGAGATAGAGAGGTCAGATATTAGAGGTCAAAGTTGAGTATTTAAGACTTGAGATGATTCAGAGGGAAGTTAAATTGATATTTGAACTGAACTATGTACAGCATTGGAGGTACAGTAAATATACTATGGAGGAGTACCAGATTTATAATGGA
>JBBPTO010001904.1:0-13039 GCA_038094155.1 Pulveroboletus cf. aberrans
CCCCCGGGTCTCGCACATACCCTCCTTCCCCCAATCGTACAGGCCAATCCCGCCGTCCTCGGTAGGGCCGACATCGAGGCAAGTCTCCTGACCTCGTCTCCATTCTGACATTGATATTCATTTAGAACCGCTGCGTAACAAAGCGCACAACCGTCTCGTCTGGTTCCCAAGTAGACCCGTACGCGCCTGCGTTCCTGCGCGACCAGCTTGGCGACGCAAAATGGAACACGTTTTCTGCTCGGCTCTTTGAGCGACGTCTAGGCCCGATCAAGTCAAAAGTCCGCGTCCGAGGCAAAAACTCAAATGACGACGCAAATGCCCCACCCGGTGCCACTGCAATCGACTTTCTCGTAAAGGTCGAGGTCGTCAAAGAAGTTCTTCGAACTTATGTCCCGTACGTCCTTTCATTCCGCTCCTTTGGCGTGCCTGTCGCCTGCATCATGCTTATCATACGATTACGCAGCCATCCGTACAATCCCCTCAAGTCGCTGACCCATCCGTACCCACCCTCTCCGTCGGGTTCCGTCACTCTAACACGTTCTGCCATCCTCGTGCTTTCCGGTTGGTCAAATACACAGTTCTCTTATTGGGCACGCCGCGCCGAGGGCATCTCCGTTCTCGCAGCGCAGGACGAACGTCTCCGCGCCGTTGCGGTAGCTCTCCAGAAGCGCATCAACGCCGGGGGTGTTCTTTTAGACGGCACTGAGGAAGCCGAGATCTACGCCACCCAAGGTTGCCCCAACGTTACCGGAAAGGGGCTCGACATAACCATTGATGAAGTCAAGAAACGCACAGGTCTCAGTCCCTTCCTCCGTGGTAAACACTCCAGTCTAGACCCGTTTGGCTCTACAAACAGCGAAAAAGATGCCGGCCCTGGACCTCCTCAGGGCGCCCCTGCGGCGCCTATCTACATGCCCACCTTCCAGGCCATGGAATACTCTCATGCCCCTGCAATCCCCACCTCCGCTGAATCGCCGATCACTCGCCGCCCAAAGAAGAAAAGGAGGATAAGTGTTGCAGATTCTGTCTCGTCATATGCCAGTTCCACCGCTCTGAAAGTTGATCCCTCTGACGAGCCGACCAACCATTATAGTTTGCTCTTTGCTGACAATCCCCGCTTGACGCCGGATCAGGAGAGCGTGTCGTCCTCCGACATGCAGCCAATTTCCCCACCGTCGACGATCATCCTCCCCCAACTTCTTGACCAGCCGTGTGTTGATGAAAACGGCCTCAGTCCGTACGAGCTATCTTCTCATGGGATACACCGCACAGAAGACGGTCGTCCCGAATATTTCCCTGTCTCTAATTCACGGTCAGATCTCGATAATTCTGACTCAGAAAATTTCCCCCGGAAGAAGTACTGTGGGATGACCGAGAGGACCCTTGAAAAGCGCCACAAGCTGAGTGCCTGAGTCTTATGTTGTTTCTGCTAGTTCGTCCTTTTTTTTCCCTTACTTCGTCGGCATCCCCCCTTTTCTTTTTGCCGCCACTTATTTTCTGTGTTGGTGATACGTTTTGCTACATTCGACATGCGTCCTCTTTCTGACGTCCCACGGATCATGACTCCCTCAATATCTGTACCATTCACCTGCATGCATTCCATCAGCTATCGAATCCTACTATCACGCCATATGCCTGCTTTCAAGTTACATTTGTCTAATTTTTGTAACACCACGCGCACATTCTTGAACTACGTCGTTCAATACATCTTTTCGCTTGCTAACATCGTGACATAAGTACTGTAGTTTTAGACCCTGGTTGAATAAAAGCGTGATGCATTCGTCTATGCTGTTCCGCGAACCGAGCACATGAATTCACCCGTAGATGGGGAACGAAGATCGGTTGCCGGCAGGTGGGGCACGTTTCCTTCGGGATTACGACCTCTGTGCTTGACCACGCGCAACCAAAACACATGCCGTCCCTCAATGCGGCCAACCTCACCATCGCTCTTACCTCGCTCTTCTTCCTGGTGGCAAGCTATGCCGTTCTCTTTAGCGCGTTCCTCCCACTCACACACATCCCTGTGCGTCCAGCCACGCATCGCTATGGCTCTTCACTGACGTATCAATGCCACCAGCTGCTTGACGTCCTGGCGCAGGACACGCACTACAAGTACTTTGTGCTGTTAATTATACCCACTAGCGCGTACTTCGTTATCGCTAACTGGGTTGGTTGGCAATACTACCAGAACTCGTGACGGGTCTCCGTGGGTCTCTCTGCACACGTGAATGCACAGATATTCGCTAACTCCTACCTGACAATTCAATGTGCCTCGTGTTTGCTTGTTTCACGCATTGGAGATCAGATCACTCACTTTAGTCGATCTTTCACGGGAACGCGCCTACACACTGGCACTTCCTGCAATGATCCATGTGGCATATGAACTTTCACAGTTGGACCTTTCCGGGAATAGCATCACCACGTGTCGCGACATCCTGCCGTGGACCATTTCAAGTTGGTCATAGGACGAGTATGTTATATGCAAAACTTTGCGAGTGTGTCCAAGAAGCCGCATGCATGATATATACAGATTCTCGTCCAACATCTTGCTAAATGCTCCCAACACTGTCACACATCAAATTCAGGGCCCGTTTATTTTTCGTAGTGTCCTATCAGCCATTTAACTCTGTCATCCATTCAGCTGCAGGATGTTCACTCACTGTGACTACAATGTCAGGGTGGTGGCTCAGGTGATTTTGGCTTGTCGCTGGATGGTCGAGACCGCATCCGTACCTGTCTTAATTCTTGCCACAACCTACTCCGTTCGGGCTCGCTCTGTGTTGGAGCAACAGACCTCGCTGGACTAGCATCACGGTAAGACACCTTCGAGCGTGCTGAACTCGGGTTACGTCGTGCAGTGAAGCGCGGTCTCGGGGACCGTGGTGGCTCGTCAGTAGCCAGCACAGAAGATTTAGAATGAGCAGGGCTAGGGTCCCGCCCTCGGGTGGGTGATTTAGGACGAGGACAAGTCGCTGGCTCACGCGGTCGGCTAGACAGAAGACTGACAATGCCTGGCTTCGGGTTCAGTCCATTGGAACGGTTAGCGAACCGACTAGGACCTGTGTCGGAATCTGAGGTCTCGGCTTCAGTAGCCGTGTTCCGTCGAGGGTAAGCATTCCTCGCAGCATTTAGCATGCCTGTAGGCTTTGGGGTGGCTCCGGGTGGATTGTTCGCCATCGTGGGCAAGCGTAAGTACCGGGCACGACTAACAACGGTTAATGATCGTCCTAGCTCGGCAACCAGATCACTCACGCTATCTCCTTAAGGTGACGCTTCGTTTTGTAGGCTTGGCTCCACTTCTCAAATCCTCGTGCTAAACAAATTCATTTAGCAGACGAAGGCCCTGATATGAGAGTCTCGAACGCACAAAGTACGCTTGTGGTATGAATTCCGCGTGCTTTCTTGGCCTGGAGG
This sequence comes from Pulveroboletus cf. aberrans, assembly GCA_038094155.1. Classification (NCBI taxonomy): domain Eukaryota; kingdom Fungi; phylum Basidiomycota; class Agaricomycetes; order Boletales; family Boletaceae; genus Pulveroboletus; species Pulveroboletus cf. aberrans. The sequence goes on from JBBPTO010001904.1 coordinate 3,415, forward strand.
GCTTGAGGCATAGCAGCTCGCCAGACTTCCCAGAATTTCATCTTTATGCGAGACGCACGGAATCGTATCGCAGGAAGGGACTTGGCAGCCGGGGTCAGTGGCAAGTGCGTTAAGCTTACGCGATAACTCACTCTCGTCCTGGAGTGCCAGATCCCAAAAGCGCGGAAAAGTAGATTCTTCTGGCTCTGTAGCGCCACTTGGTGGAGCTTCGGTGCAAGTGTCAGCCCTTTGGATTACCGATTCGGACTGGCGGGCATTTTCAGAACTCACAATGGGGTGCAACTTTTCCTCCATGAACTTCTCTCTCCACTTGTCCCATGCAACTTCCAGTGTAGCCCGATCGAATTCGACCTCTTTCTCGCGCAAGAGGGTTCGTTTGTGTCGCCGTGCGCAAGCACTAGTCAACCATTTGTGGAACATGCGCCGCATGTTTTCTGTATTTGAAGCCCATTCAATAAAACTCGGAGCGTCGTCCTGAACGAAAATAAAACGTGCCTGCTCGCTTGATGTCCAGGTGACTTTCCATAAGACTGAGGTCTTCGACGTGTCTCAGACATATGTTTTTCCATTTTCTGAAAGCGAATCTAGAGCGAAAAAATCAGACGTGGTCCACGCCGATATGAAACACTCGTTTTACTTGAGCACAGCCTGAGAATGCTTCTGGCGAATTTCGAGCTCCCGAAGTTTGACTTCGATGACGCGATTCGTCCAATGGCTCAAAGTATTCGTTAAGATACGCTAGACACGAGATCAGAATCTCAAACTTTTAATGTGTGCAAGGCTCACCGCATTGACCCGAGCAATGATCTGCCCTTCCACCATACGATGCCATCGCCTTCGATTTGCTTTTGTCTGCCACACTGTAGCCGCTCAGGACGGGCCGAAGAGAAGGAACCTTGTGGGGTGACTTACTTTTCATATATTCTCCAACCCTCCGCGCTTCTAAAGCCTTGAGCTTATTTTGCCGCTTCCTTTCAGCCAGCTTGGATTTCCATACATTTAATGTCCGCCGTTGAGTGATGAATTTCTGAACGATCTTCGCATGTTTGAGTAGCTTCAGCCTCGCACGTAACTGGACCCTCCACTTCAAGAGTGCATCATACTGTGTTCGCGCAAGGTGACGTTGAATCGCGAAGGTCCTGCGATTTTGATAGATGGTATAGACTTGACACCATGTTTCCAGAGCGGACGACAGTGTGGACGAGCTGGATCGTACGTGGAATGCCAGTGCACATTCTAGACATAATCAGCACTATGCACATTACGATCTCACTTTTTTTTTCACCTTCACGTTCGCGATGCCGATGCACCCGCCCCCTCCAGGCCGCCCAGGAACCTTTGATGAGGCGCAATACTCTAACCCTTTCAAGCAGCTTGCCACGCTCGCGGGCCTTCCACACTCGAGTGACAGCTCGAACAAGTACATCATCCTGTCTAGCGAGATGTTTATCCGCCTTCTTTCCCATTCCCTGAAGGTGGATAAATTGAAGCGTCCTTCGATGGACGAGGTTATGGACCTACACGTATCCGGTCTCGGGCCGTTTTCCATGATTTGATCACTCGCCTCATCACGTGAACATCGTAAAGACCAATAGCCGTTTGACGATCATAGCTGCGGAGGTGGGTTAGTTCTAGACCCCTCCAGTCTGGAAAAGAGGGCGCACGTATATTTCTTCCACACCTCCATCACTTCACGATTGATACGGAGACCGAGCTTGGACATTACCGCCCTTTCTGCATCGCGGATTGCGTGGGATCGCTTCCAACGCCTCCAGGTTTGCCCTACCGCGCTGCATGTAATTCTACCGTAGAATTGGTCTGCAGCTGCTTCTAAGCAATCCAACTTGGACAAGCTCCACTTCCAACGCAGGAAAAAACGCTGTACGATTCGTTCGTTATGCTGCAACTCGGAAAGGTGTGAGCGGAAAGATTGCCGCCACTTTGCCCAGGCATCTTTCTGAATCTTGAGGTCACGCTTTTCGCGAACTGTCCTCATTTTTGCTCGCATGTCATTTCGCCAGGCGACCTGTCTTTTTTCCTTCAGTTTTGTCTTCCATAACATCAGAGCCGCACGCAAACAACGGTTGTTGGCTACCGTAACAGCATGTTTCCGTTTCTCCATACGTGTGGCCATGGCATTACGCCATCGTCGGAGGGCTAGCCCCAGAATGACATTGTCTCGAGCGTCGGCGACCTGCCGATTTGTCGTCTGAAAGAACCCCTGGCATTACTGGATTTGGACAATAGAAAAAGGAAACGTCCGCACAATCAACCATTGGTAGCCGAGCAGCCATATCTCCCAGCACCGTTCTAGAAGTTTGTCACTGCGGAACTTATCCGCATCTTCTTCATCTCGCGCCATTTGTATTCTCTTCCACGCATCTTCTTCGTTGATCACGCTACCCTTGCGTTCACGCGATCGGGGTATTGTTGACTGGGGGTGAGGTTCAGGCTTGGGTAATTTGATTGGCGAAGGGGCACGAGGAATAAAGTGATTTCGGAGGCCGACCACCGGTGACTTGGATGTGGGTCCTATGCGGACGGCTGCCCGATAAGAAGGTGGGATGTTCGAGGAGGACACCATCACCTCGTCCGTGGTGTCCGAGGTATCCTCCCAGGTACGGACGCGTCGAATTGCTTCCTGATAAGGATTCTGGGGTCGAGGGGTTTCCGGATGGGTGCAACCCGAAGGCAGGATGGGGTTGGCAACGCGGAAAGTTGTGGTGTTTAACTGTCCTGCTTTCGACGTACCCGGATACTGGCGTCTAGCTGCAACAGGTCCTTCGTCGTGTTCTGTATCTGAAGAGCATTCCTCCTGGTCTTCTCCACTTCGTTCTGTACCCTGGGCTGTCTCTGTTTCATCGCGGTCTTGATGGGAATGCAGAGTGAATACATCGTCGTCTTCATCGCGTACAGGAGTCATGAGATATGCTGGGGTGTTCGTCGGCCTCGGGAATGAGACCTGCCGAGGCTGATGAGGAGTTTTTTGTTGAGGCACGGTACGCGAAGGCACAGTCCCATAACCATGCTGCTTCTTCACCCCGTCCCACTTGACCTGCCAACTCTGTCCCCTCAGCTTGCATATCTCCAGCAGCCTTCCATAGTGAACCGTTTCGGTCTGGGTATCAAGACCCCGCGCATGCAACTCGTCATTGTACGCTTTCAGACCGGCGAGAAAAGAGGTCGCATTTGGGGCAATCCTCCTGACCACCGCATCGAGAAAGTCGACCTCTGAGATTGAGAGGGTGTGCAGCTCTGACCTGGGTGCTGCAGAGGCCCGTGATTCATCTGAAAGTGCGAGCGACGATGGTAATAGGGGCTTGGCAGGCGAGGAGGTATGGCTAGGTCGGAAACCAAACATGAACGTTCGACATACGCCCAGTTTTTGCGTGACACGCTAGCACGTGACACTATGGTGCTTATCTAATCACAAATAATGACCACCTCAGCGACCTCTTAGACTTGCTATTTCTGCATCCTTTGCACGGTTGCTGGCCTCAGACCTGGCGGGACTGGTCAGAAATTGCGGAAAATGGGTTGATGACCGCACTCACCGTTGCAACTCTTCCTTCAGTTTCGAGACCTCAGCAACAAGCTTGTCCTTCTCACCAATCAACTCGCCGATGCGCGTCTTCTGGCTTCGGTCCCTGCACTCGTGTCGCATCTTCTGTCGCTCCATCGTCTTGAACAATTTCACCGCCTGGGTAATATCGAACGACCCCATGTATTCTGAGAGCGCCTTCACTCTTTCCTTCAATCCGTCCGTATAATCGAGAACATTCTCTGCAATAGTTGGCGAGGCACTAGTGGTCGATGATGTGTCTTCAGCTGCCGTAAAAAGCGGCAGGGAATCTAGCTCTTCTTGTTCCTCACTGTTCCCAACTATCTGGGGTAGTTCATTCTGAACACGACAGAAAGGATGGCAGTCAGCCCAGAACATGGATACGAACTATGCTGGTGAATAGGGCAAACACCAACCTGATCCTGGAGACACGCGGGTGGCACGCCGTCGCGTTCCTTCCCCTTCCTGCTGCACGCTTTGGGAAAGGTGTGTCGCGACTTGTCCGACTGTCCAACGCGATGCCCAGTTTGAGGCGGTGTAAGCATCAACCCGCTCGCACCAGCGGCCCGCTGTGGCGGATCCTCTTCCGTGGGTGGGTTCAGGCGTGGTTTCTTTGGAGTTGAAGGTTGACCTTCGTCTATGAGTGTGGCTACGACAGGTTGCGGGCTGTCTATCAACCCAAGAAAGCTGAACGTCTTCCTTGGTTGAACTTCAACTTCACCATCGACCTCGGTTGGCACTGGCGAAGGTGGCTGAGGGATTGCTTCAGCTTTAACAACGGATGTAGAAACTTCTGGCCCCTTTGATGAACCAGGATGCTGAACGAGGGTGAGGTCTTTTTCAAGTTCGCGTTGCTTCAAGCCTTCTTCGATGTCCTGCAGACGCTGTGCACTTCGCGGAGTCGCTGGCGATGAACTATTCCGCATTGAGTTGTCTCTTTGCAGCTGACGAGTGGGGCTGATTGGAACCGGTTGTCCCCTGGTGCCAGCTTCTTGCTCGATGAGCTGGGTGGTAACCATGGCTGTTGGTGGGCCTGGTGCGGAAACACCGACTGCGCTATCTCGTGGGAGCTGATCTGCCCAAACTGATATGAACGCACATCAGAGCGTTGCGGCTGAATAGTAGGTGAGGCCAATCCCACCGAAGAAATCACACCTGGTTTTGTCTGCTACGGGTCTCTTGCAGCAATAAAAATCACTATTGTAACAAGGATCAGGATCTGCCCATTAGCGCTACATCAGAACGAACATCGCAAATCGTACCGATTTAAATGTTTGGGCATTCTGGACTTGCGTTTTACTGCCTCTTCCACATGTTTGCAGTGAACTTTCCCATCAGGACCAATGCCGCTGGAGGACATGATCCACAAGGTTACACGGTAGTCGAGGTGATCGATTCACCTCGGAATGCACTAGTGCTTATATAACGGAGACAGGGGTTAATCAATCATAGCATTGGCCCTGATCTTGATCGGTCCGGTCAATTATATCGTATCTCGTACAAAGCCCAGTGTGCCGAGAGATGAAGCAAGGAGCTCTAAAATGCGCTCGCTCTCTTTTCGTTGAATTTCTAACAGTTTCCCCAGTTCCGACACCAATTCTTCGTTTCCTAAGAGCATGTCCCCCTGTACCCGAAGGAAAACATTTTGCAATGCCTGGACTGCCTCAAAATCCCTATGGGACTGTAAACGTCGCTGAAGTGCATGCATAAATTGCCGCAGGTGGTTCAGGGTGTTTAAAGACCGCAGCTCGATATCAATTGCAGCGGGTGACAAACTCTTGATGTAGTCGAACAGTTCGTCATCGGCTTTTGAAGGACCTTGTGAATATCAGAAAAAGATAGTTTGGCGACGTACTCACAGTTGGTGTTCTTCTCAAGATTTGTCAATTTTGTTTGGAGAATGCTTTTTGTTCTGCTCATGGTCTTGTCCAAGCGCGTCTTCTTCTCCGTCTTTCCTTTCTTATTCTCTTTGATTGCAAATCGATGCTCTACACCGGGCAACGTAGGGAGGAAAAAGGGGGCTTGTTCAGGCTTTTTGGGTGGCTCTTTCGGTTGGTTTCGTTGCTACCGATCCCGTCCAATTAGCTTGGGTAGAAGTGAAATATTGTCACACATACTTGGATGACTTCAAGGTTCAATAGTGTCTGCCATCGTGATCGAGGCAGTAAAGTCAATGTTACAAGGTCTCCATCTAGTTGAGTGGGCGTGGAGAAAACATCTGCACGTTTATCCTCCATTGTTAGTCCAGTCAGTGCTTCCAGGGCTGAAGATTTGTATATAAGCTTATATGCGACAGACAACTGATCAAGATTTACCATCACATTCAGTACCACCCTGCATGGACGGCATAGAAACCTCCGTAATATCCTGTTCGGATACCGTTCGAAAAGTGACTTCCGCAAATTGGGCTCTGTTTGCCCACAAGAACACCCCGACACTGTCCGAATGAGCCGTCGCCAAAAAATCGTTCGTGGGTGAGAAGGCGATACTTGTGGCGACACTTGCTGTACGGAAAGCGTCGATCAAACCACCAGTTGGTATGTCGAATGTCCGTATGATTGAATCGAGGGATGTCGATACTATCCAACGAGAGTCTGGAGAAAACGCCTGGAGGGCATCAGAGAGGGTCCGCGTAAAACAAACAGGGAGTCCTACAACGTCAAGAATCCGAGCTTGCGAGCGACTCGAGAACTCTCTGACAACCCGCCTTGTTTCAATATCGACAATACGTACGGTCGCATCACCACAAATGACAGCCAAGAGCCCAGAGCTTCTTTGGAGGACCGTTGAATGAGCAGATGAAGACAGCACCAGTGTATGGTCCAATTTCGTACTGTGGAAGTCAAAAAACTATCCCCACACGATGAACACTTCGGCATTGTGGAAACGGGAAGGAGATGTAATTGCTTACATTGATGGCTCCATCCGATGTACTCGCAATAACTAGGCGATTCAAGGCATCAGTGGCCAAACCTGTGATGCAACGTTCACCAGCCTTCGGCCTAGAAGTAGCACCCGAGCGTTCTTTGGTTGCTTCAGTGGAGGGTGCTACCTTGAATGTTTTCCGCTTCAAGCCAGACTGTAAATTCCACATGTGAATCTCTCCCGTTGACGAGCCCGCAATACCAAAGTTTCCACATGCAGAAACACAGACACACTACGCAGATATCATAAGTCATCACTAAATGGCAAGTGATGTTTCGCACCTTCACAGAGCCTGATGGAGACTTTCGTTTGGTACCATCAGCATAATTCCATGTATATTTTCCTAGACATTTATTCAACACCGTCCAGGATCGGACCACAGGTTCTTCTGTGTGGGCTGTGAGCACATCATCCCAGTCTTTTGACCGCATTGTCGAATGGGCAATAGCTGTAATGGCCGGAAATTTCAACGATGCGAGAGACTTGGAAAGCACCGCTGCTTTCTTGACAAGAGAGCCTATCGAGAGTCGGCATCAGTATCTTGAGCCACCTGCGCCAATATCACACTTACCTTGGGACATCTCAAACGATCTTGAGTCGCGGACAATGGAAGTACATCGCAAGCTCCGGTCAGTTGAAGCAGTTAATAGTTGTTTGCCGTCCTCTCCATAGTATCTGATCAGGTGTGGTGGAGCATGGTGTCCCGAGCGGAATTTGAGGAGTCGAGGGGCAGCGGTGGCCGAGTCGAACAGCCATTGCTGTTCTACGATTATGAGCTCCGTAAAACCAGTAGGCCAAAACGTACCTTGACACAGTTGTCTTCTCCGGACGTTATTAAAATGGGCTGCCCAGGTACCCACTGCACTGCACTAATGGCGGCGTCATGGACCCCCTTAATGAGATGCAGAAGGCGACCGCCAGAATTCAGATCCCAGAGAGCTAGATGACCGTGAGAAGACACGGAAGCAAGAACCTGGTGTCCGTCTTATGTAGAAATGAATGAGGAAAGTAGAGATCTGTAGGAGCGTGACGCTAACCACTGCGAAACGACAGCCCTCTGATTGCGCCACCCTCCATGAACATCTTCATCAACCTCTCATCGGTGCGTATGTCATACACGGATATCTCGCCAGACATAAAGCCGATGCCTACGACATCAATTGCGGGAGACTGTACTAATGCTGTGATTGCAGAAGAGGACATGTTGGCTAAGCCCTGCATGGTTAGCAGCTTTGAACTCGAAAGCTTGTGTATACACGTCCTAAGACCAATATGTGTGTGATGAACCAGTTGCACGGAGAGGGGCGCTCACTGTGTTCGAATATTCCACAATTGCATGTCACCTTGACTACTGGCTACCAGTACCTTGTTCAAGTAAGTTGCAGGATGCAATATCGTAATCGCCGTGAAGCCGACGTCGAACTGGATAATCCAAGAGAACAATGGTTCTGAAGTAAAATGAGGTGCGAGACAATAGCTTTGATGATTATTCCTCACCATCAGTGGAGATGTCCCATGCAAGCATCTGCCCACCTCCCTCCGTCAAAGCAAGCAAGCAAGTTCCAAATGTGACCATGGAGGCCAGTTGTGTTCCAAGTGGGTTTGAGGCCCGAGCAACCTGTGATTACATGTGGACAGGAGTCAAGAGTATCGAACAACCACATATACCTCTTTTCCCCGGACATATTTAATGACATGGACGCCAGACACCGCCCAAATGGCATCGCTATCCATGGATAAACATGAGATCGGATCTGGTTCCTCGGGGCCTATACACCAAAGATCTTGAGAGGACCTTACCGAGTCAACGAGTGTGTCCTTACCAACAAATAAGAGTGCCATCTTTCCTCCCTCCCAAAGTGCCCATGATCTGCCGAGACATGTAAGCAAGTGTATCCGCGGACCCTCTGTAGCACCCTTGTGAGAACGTGTTTGCAGGTAAAATGGTACATGATTCGTGACCAGTCCTAGTGCGCGGAAGGGAGCAAATAAGCGGGTGTCGCTAGATGATTTCTGTGTAGTCCCTGACGGCGTCGGTTTCGTGGAGGTTCGAATCCTCTTTTGTGGCCGTTCTATGACTTCTCCGGGTTCCGTAAATGCAATCATCACTTGGGACTCGGATTTCTGCAAAATGGAAAACCTCGTTGACGTAGTCAATCACGTGACCGAAGATTCGCGTTCACGCTGCTGCCAATGAGTTTTGCCTTTGCTTGGAACAAGGTGACGAATTTCACTATTGGCGGATGGCCGGCATTTGGTCCACGTTCACATATGTTATAGAAACACCTCGCATGGAATAAAGTGAAACCCAAATACAGGAGTTGAAATGAGTAAGTAGTGTGTATACAACTTGTAAGGTAGTCGTCATGCGAAACCGACCAACGTCACGTGCCAATTGGTGACTTTGTGTGACATCAATGAAAATCAAATAAGTATTTAACGAAAAGGTGTAGATTCGTTCTAGCCAAAATACACTGACAACCATTACTGAAATTATGACTAGAACAAAATAGTGAGCTGCTGTATTTCAGAATACTTATTCATTTTTGTTGAGGTCCACACAGCCAAAAAATATGGAGAAGGCACAACTGAAGTCTGATTGGAGCCCAGCCATGCTGTGGTAGAAGGAGCTAATGGTGAGCTTCCAATACCTAATTTTATTTCATTCTCTGTCTTGTCTTCACACCATGTAGACTCTCTGGACTGCTGTGCATCACAGATGGTCACTTCATGTGATGTTGGTTGGTTTCACAACTACCTTATAAGATTGGAATCCAAGCCCCCCAAAGGAGACAAATTGTCACAGCACAAGATTCAAACTCTGGCATCTCTGTTGTGAACAAGTGTCAAAATATATAACTCCTCCAAGGTCCTCCGACTTACTCCGGACCTGTTTCACTCAACTCTGAAGCTTTCGTCTACCAAGTACAACTCCTGACTCCAGAGTTATTCAGAGTTGACCTGATATTCAGTAATGTCTCTTTTCCCTTTCAGACCTCGTATTTCCTATTCCGGACATTACGTCAGAGTTACATTGGAGTTCATGCACTCTGATTTCCATCAGTATTTTAGACAGTCTGCTTTGTCATCCCTCCCTCAGTTGTTCCACTACCACTGTGCAACTGAGGTTAGTCTTCT
>JBBPTO010001905.1:0-13023 GCA_038094155.1 Pulveroboletus cf. aberrans
GAGTATGCCCAGGAGGAGTATGGAGGTCATCAAAGCCAAAGGAGGATACACTTCATACTAGTTTCTGATACCCTTGACATCAGCAACAAAACTGTCCCAATGAGTACCTGTGATTAATTTAATCATATCTCCTGATATATCCGGAATTACCTAATGAATGTATATATGTTTGGATAGCCCTTGATTAGGGCTTTCTAATGGTACCTGGGTCTAATAGTATAGGATCAATAGTTCACCAGATATTCACTCAACAATCAAAATGTATCAAATATTGGGATGGTTTTGTTGCTTAGTGTAGATAGCTCCAACCTGAATATTATCTTAGACTCCTCTTCCAATCTCTCTCCTGATCCTCTGATGCATCTCTGACCAAGAAGGCTGTGACAGTGCAGAGACATGACACACAAGTCATGCATCGAGCCTTCACCCCTCTGGACACTACCCTCTGGACCTCTGGCCATCTCCAGCCATTTCTCCCCTTTGACATCTGATCTTCAACCACAGTTTGAGTGGAGGAGATCCAGTCTTAACAGATGTTGAGACAACTTAGTGTAGACATATGTGGTCAAAAACAAATTCTGCCTTGGGAAAATGATAAGTTCTAAATAAATATTCTAGAACAATTTCAGAAAACTGAGTCATTGAAAAGAGAAAGAATAGCTTAATATAACTTATTCTGAATAACAACAAGTAGTCAGTCACACTAACTTATCAAATCAAATATTCTGAGAAGGATTTCAGTTCTGTACCAACAACAGAATCACAAGTGTTATAATATTTCTGGCCAGAATATTGAAGCACAAAGTTTAAATTAGGTTGATAATCTGAGTTTATGCATGTCAGAAATACATATTTTGATTATCTCTGAAATAATATCATGAGATTTATTCATCTACATAATTTCCCTTTGTTGCAGAGTATGTATGAGTGGGCCACTAAGCAGCTGGTCAGAGGGCCAGTTATGTGGCTGATCAGAAAGAGGAAGAGCCAAACTTAGTGGTAACATGTGTCTGTCACTTTGTCAGTAGTGCATGTGTACATGGAAGGCAGAAACTTACCAATGTGGGTAGCTCAAAGTCAGCAACAATGGCAAGAGTGGTGTGCTGTCTGAAAGATAAACCCCTAAACCATGAGGTATCATACCAGTTTCATGGTAGGTTACAAACTGCTTTTCCTTCAAATTTCTTCATATGGGGCTTATAGTGATGAGCTAGGGGTGCAATGCTTAGATGCAAGCACATATTCTCCTCTCTAAGTGCAGGGTTCCAGAACTCTATGATCTTGAACATGCATGAAATGTGAGAGTTAATACATGGAAGTTCAACATGCCTCACAATCTTGGGATATACACTGAGAGTTATATCTATCTTATTTCCTCCATATCAATGCAGTAGATGATCTCAGTGGTCAGATCCCACTTCTCAGGGTCATGAAAGTGATTATCCTGGACTGTTCTTCTGCATCTTGTGAATGTCTAGAGAAAAAGTAAGTATTGACATGGTCAGAAAGGGATCCTTATGATGTGTCTCTGGGTGATGGATCTGTTATTCTTCTGTCGATTCAGAGGGTGCATTGATTTAAAATGGCTGCTTTTCATTGTTCTGCAGGGCAGCTGTCAGGCTTGGTGAGTCCTCATCAGCTTTTGCATGCATATCTGACTAAAATTATCAATGCTCATACAGTCTGCATTATAGACAACAGTCAAATATGCTTCTGCCTTCATCTTTGCCTAGAAGGCTGTGGCTAATAAGTGTATTGCCTTCTGATTTCAGGTGAACATCTTCAAAGGGCTACTCCAGTCTATCAATATATTGTCAAGGACTGGTAGAGAGGCTTCATCTTTCTCAAAAGCCTGAATCAGCATGAGCGGAGCTTGTGCAGGTTTCTGGCCATTCAAGGATCGGGCATTCATCACACCCTTCTCTGTCAGGTATCTTGTTATGACTACCTTGGGTAGAGGGAGGCATAGCCCCTGGAGTGGGTCTAGAAAACTATGGATGAGAGGGAATGCGGCAAGGCATTCCTCAAGGACAAGGTTTTGAAGGTTCTAGGAAGACAAGGCTTTCTGCTTGTTGTATCTCAATGATCGAGTGTCAAAGAGAAGACTACTTTGCAGGTCTAATGCCTTGAAGTGGACAAGAAGTTCCCTTAGAACAGTGTAGCCTTCCCAATGAGGGACTAGGAGTGGAGCAAAGACCCAGGTGTATTGGGGTACACAAAGGGGAGGTCTAGCTTGGAGATACGAGTACAGGAAAGATGAGGTTTATATAGGTGTGGAAGGAGTCACTGATGAAGCAAATGGAATCACATAGAATGTGATGGAAACCAGATGATGAGTCAGGGTATCATAGTCAGTGATGAAAAGAAAAGAATGTCCAGGTTGGGACTGACATCTGTGCATATGTAAGTGATAAAGGAAAAAGGGGTCGATCATAACATATCTCCTGGATGCCAATCACAAATCTGTGAGTATCAGACAAACTAATTTTGTCATGCAACCATACATGTAGGTAATTATTATGACCACAAAGCTGACTTTCACTTTGTCATCACCTTCCTAACCATCAGTCCTGGAATATTTGGGGATGTGAGGGAATTTTGAAATATAATTAGATTCAATCATGAGGAAAGCAATCTTAGTGTTGATTAGTCCCTCTAAATGAGAGAGGAAGGCATTGACCAGTTCATGAACCATGGATTCAAAAAATTAAGTAGAGTTCAAAGAGTCATTCCATAACAGTGCACTTGGTAGAGATGCAGGTATGGGTAGTGGTTGGCTAGAAGCAGGGTTATGTAGGTTCAGGGGCATTGAGTGAAAAATGGCAATGTCAATGGAATTGAACACTTCTTGACTGGGTTGCAGACCTTCATTGCTCAGTTGCTGGGATGGTGGTTATGGGCTGACAGATGTAGGCCTGTTATTAGAAACACTAGCTGGAGTGGAGAAGGCAGAATTGGAGGAGTTGATTGACCAGAGATCTCAACATTAATTACATCATCAGTGTCAGGAAGGGCCATGTTCTCAAAAACCATTTCTTCATTATTTGAGGGATTCACAGGTAGGGTGAAAGTGGATATATCCATAGATACATCTGGCCTGCCTCTGAGAATGTTCTCCTGAGTGCAGAGAGGCAAACATCTTTGTAAGTGAAGGGAGACTGAGGTACACATTTAGGCAGTACACTAGGTATCAAATGTGCAAACAGACCTGAGGTAGGGCTCAAAGAACAACTGCTACATTCATAAGAATAGGTTGACATATAACTCTCAGGGCCACCAATGAGACAATGGATGTGATCTTGCCATTGTAGATGCAGGATCAGTTCCAGTCTGAGAAATTATCAGAGGTTGCTTAAGGCAATGATGGGAAGATTTACTGAGACACCAGTTGGGGAATGAACTTTGGACATTGTGACTCGTGAGGTTAAGATCATCCTGCAGGCAACATTGGCCATGGGGTTGCCAAGGGTGAGAGGATGGTTTGAAAAGGGAAAATCAACAGGAATCTCAGTGATCAGAGCAGGATATATGGAATTGGAAGTTACATCGACAGCTGCATTGGTCAAGGCACTGACAAGTGTCTGAAATGAAACAGGGGTAGAAGGAGGGACTTTGGCAGTTAGAGTATAGTATGTCAAGTTGGAAGTAGTTGTGCTGGCAGCAGCATTGGTCAAGGTACTGTTGAGTGTCTGAGATGAGACAGGGGTGGCAGGTGGGACTTCAGTGGTCAGAGTACAGTATGGCAGGTTGAGAGTAGTTGTGTTGGCAGCAATATCAGTTAATGCCCTGACAAGTGTCTAAGGAGAGATGGCAAAGGCTTTGGTGGTTGTATTACAGAATGGGAACTTGGAAGTTGTGCTGGAAGCAACATTGGTCAAGGTACTGATGGGTTCCTGAGGAGAGACAGGGATGGCAGTATTTGGAGTGCTATCAGTTTGGACCTCTGGATCCAGAGAATGGAATCTACCATCACCAAGCTCACAGATGCAATGGTAAGGATGGTATTGATACAACTCAGCACCACTTAAGGCTCTAGGCCACTTTCACTAGTCAAGGGAAGGGAAAATGAGTTAACACTGTAGGTGCTGAGGAAAACACCAAGAGGACAAGACTGCCCTCTGGTGGGTGCATTCTTGTCCTTCATATACTACTCTACACGTTTGTACCTGATCTAGATCTCCATGGGGGTGCCATAAGGATCAGGTGTGGAAGAGGCATGATGTGGAAGAATAAAAGATGATACATGAATAGGGTAAGGGTATCAGATGATGTTAGGGTCATGTGTAATGCATGTAAGACATAGGAATGTTTTCAAAGAGTCTGGAATGAAATGGGTTTCTAAAATAAAATACAAAGTTTCAGTTGAACTCTCATGCTTCCAGGCTTCTGAGGTTCTGGGTTCCAAGTTCCTGCAGTTCTGGCATGCTTTCGAGATTCTGAGGGGACAGGTTCAGAAGCATCACTTCCAGTATGTCAAACATTCTAAGTATGGTTGGAAGTGTCAGAAGTGTCAGAAGGATGTGAAAGTGACTGTAACAGGTATGGCAATGACTGTTGTTGTGACAAGTCAATACAGTGAGCCTTGACCAAACGCCCTGGATGAAGTATGTTATTAATTGCCCACAGATTTCACTTTGCAAATTGTTCTGCCTATATCCAGAAGCCACTTGTTACTTTCAAGACTGCAGCAGGTATTAAGGGATACATACTGTGAGTTATTACTGCAAGGTTCTCAGTTGTTGAAGATCTACCATCCTGGGGAGATACAGGGTTATTAGATGGTGGCATGCATGGAGCTTCTGAAGTATATCTCTGATATTTGTAGCCTGACAGTTTTTGTTCTATGTCAGTGATGGCATGATCATAAGAAGTAGCATGATTGAAGATTATGTACCATAAGTGGGTCAGATTATTCTGTGATGGTGATGGGGAAGTGGCCATTAGTATTTTTATGCCCACCAGCATGATTTTCATGGCTGAAACAACAAGATCAGAGGAGGACTTAGATCTTACCCAGGTGAATCAAGTTAGATGGTAGTAATAGGCACTCAGGTTGCTGTGCCCACCAGATGTTTGCAATCTTGAAAGAAAAAAGTGGACTTCTGACACTATGAATAAGGAGTAACCAACAATAAGAGTCAGGGGGGTGAAATTTTACTGCCACATACCTGGGCAGGTCAAATCAATCTGCTGGCAGGAACATACCTATGCACTTGGTAATGGTATTGTGGGTGTTGTCAAGCATTGAAGAAATTTCTCTGTCAATTTGATACAAGTCCACTTTGCACTTGGACTTATGAAGTGGATCAGGATGTATTTAGTTACATGGCTACTATCTAATACTACTACACTACATGAGTGGGTGAGGGGAACAACAAGGAGAGAAATAAAAAGGCATGAGAACTTTCTGAACATAAATAGTGATGCCCACTTTCATAATTAGCCATGAGGATTGACCTTGGTTCAACTTGCTTACCAGGACAGGCCAGGGCCAAATCTCATGGCTGACTTTGAAAGTGGGCATCACTATTTATGTCCAGAAAGTTCTCATGCCTATTTCTTTCTCTCCTCATTATTCCCCTCACCCACTCACATGGTGTAGTGTAGTGTAGTAGTGTAGTAATCTAAATGTAGTATTCTGTAGTATGCTTCTGTATCTAAATTCAAGACTAATCTGGTAGTAAATCTCTACTATGGTGCATTCTCATCACATCAGTGCAAAGTATAATTGGCCTAGATGGACTAGCATGTCTGAGGTCACTGATAAGAGCCTACTCTAGGCTTAATGACATCCTTGTTGTCTTCCAAGCAGTCACAAACATCATGTTTGCAGGCATAATCTGATTCAGATGCACCAATTATTCTGCTACAATCATAGGGTGATTAGACCTGCCCATGTATGTACACCAGCAAATGCCAAGTCCTTCCTGGTTGATTGTTAAATATAGTCTGGTTAGTGTAGGACCTTGGCAATGCATTTTTTGTCTTCCAAGTGGCATCATGAACTCTGCTGTGTTGCAGCAATCTCATCCAGCCAGGCACAGGTGCATGTCATTGCTATAATTACAGTCTCAGACTGATTCAATCCAACTGGCTATGTTGCTTAGTTTTCTCCCTTGAACTTCATTGTTAATCAATCTTGATCACACTCAACAGGTTATTTCTGCTTACTCATACTTCCTACTAAGAACAGTCAGGATTCACAATGGTAACTATCTACTCATTAATGTGTTGCCATCTCCTGACTGAATCAAACAGTCTGATGGGCTTTGTTCTGTCCTCTTGCAATGTACTTCTTGCAGACCTGTCATGATTCATACTTCTCTGGGCTCCATTCAGCAGAGGTCCAAGGCATAACAGTTAACTTGAAGGTGAAAGGGAGGTAAATAAACCAGAGGTCCAACAGAGATGGGGTGAAGTGACATGTAGAGGAGATGAAGGCATAGTGGGATGGAGATAAGGGATTGTGGGGGTGAGGACTTAGCAAGTTGGTGCAGAACATATGTGTTGTGCCCTTGCTTACTGTTGGAGTCCTCATTTTGAAGATAGGAGGAAAATGGTAAAGAGAAGTTATAGAGAAGAAGAAACTTCATTGGGATCAGATGGAGTTTGGGGGGTGTGAGATTCAATGTAACAATATTCAAACTAAAGAATACAGGAGAAGATTATAATACTCATATACTACAAGGTTGGATTAGAGAATGGAATGAAGACCATGTGTAAAGGTACAGTAATGGTTGGGGATCATAGGGTACCAAGGGGCAATGTACATAGGATGAGGGAATGTGAAATGTAACATAGGAGTAATATGGAATATTTCATAGGGCTAGGGAATGGAGCAAGCATAAAAGGGAATAAGATCCAGACCAATCATAATAGATCTGATGGGAAAATGGGTTCCAGTATTGGAGGTCTGAAGAGTGATAGGACAGAGTCCTTCAGAGGAGACTGGAGATGATGGTGTTGAACTTAGAGGTGACATAGGGAATATCAGAGGTCACTTTTCCCTTCAGTGAGGCTCACTTGGCTTTGAGACCACTCATTACAGAGCCCATTGTCAACTTGGGGTCATCTTCCAGATTATCTTTCAACTGTGTGCTGTGATTACCTTTTTGAGTAAGTCAGCTTTTTCCTTGACATGTTAAATAGTAATTCCCATTCAGTCTAGCAGGTCTCTTATTTCTGTCTGGGAAATCCTTCACATTGTACACAGTGGGGTAGGATTTGATGAGTAGTCCATGCTCCACAGACACTAGAATGAGAACTAGAAGAGCTTGATATCCTATTCAGCCAGATTGAGGCAGATAGAGAAACTACCCATAGCCTGTCTCCATCTGCCATGGCAGTGGATGTTACTACAATTAAAGTCACTAATGAAGCAGTAAGTTGGTATAAGTGATTGTGGTTGGATTGCATCCTCAATATTTGAGTTAAGAAGATGAGCCACATTATGTACCCACTCTTGGGTGACATCTTCCAAGCAACTAGTCTTCTCTTTGAGAGTCCAATACATAGGGACATGATTTCTTTAAGATTTTATAGCATGCACAAGCCAAATGGTATGTTTCACTTCATTGGCAATCATTAACCTTGCTTATTGACTCTCAATCTGGGCACACTGGTATGACAGGAGAGTGAAAGGAACCTTCCATCCCACTCAATACTTCTTGCCAAAATGTACAGTAGTAAAAACCCTTTCTTAAAATATGAACTTTCTTGCACACATGTTTGTGGGCTCATTCCCTAATGGTGAGTATCATGGCATGTCAAGGAACAAGTCTCTTATAGGCAACAGTAAATACAATTGCTACATTGTGAGTTTCTCCTGGGTAACTCAAACACCACCATGTGGATGCCAAATCTCATGCCCATTGAGGGGCATTGCACCACCTACACATTGCCCATCTGTATTAGCATTCACACAGTCCACACATGACAACCTCACCAACATAGCAAATGATAGATGGTCCATACATTGGCTGCAGAATACATATATGTTAAATAATTATACAAGTTCTGTGCAAACAGTCAAAGAACATTATCATTTCAACATTGACTACTGAGAATCCCAGACATGGTTTGTAACAGTACTGATGAGATAAAACAAAATCTCCTATGCCACTGCTTATCTCACGCAAGTCTGATCATGCTTTCACTTGTCCTGACATTCTATAGGAGGCAAGTGCATTCATACTTGAAAGAATATACTTGTATTACATACATATCACCACAACTGCCAGAGGAAGTATCACTAATGTATAATGCTAAATCTACTGGGCAGCATGGTCAATGCTATTTTTCAGATAGACTCTGAAGAAATTGAAAACCACCCAATCATCACTGTAGTCACACAGCAAAGGAAATATCTCTTTTGACTACCAAGTGTTTGAGAATTGAAGCCCAACAAAACATAAGAATAGGCCTACCTTGTGGCAAACAATCTTCAGTTGGTCTTGGAATTGCCCACCCCACAGTTTCCTTAGAACAAGATGTTCTCTAGTGAGCTGGACAACAAAGGCCTGAAATGATTAGATTTTAGGTCTAGCACATAAATTTACCTACTCTGATCTTCTCACAGTTAGTGGCAGGCCACCCTGACTTTATCTGGAGGTGATAGTCACCCTTATTGATTCTAGAAACTTCTCCACAGTGTTTGGGAATTAAAACCTTTGTATGGATGTCACAACCCTGTCACAGAACATTGGCTTTGGATGGTTGTCACAAGAGAATATCTTGTGCTGAGTGAGGGGCAGTGGAGTCACCATGTGCTTAGATGGAAATATTGGTTGGCAAAGGAGTGGGTAAAAATGATAATGAACAGTGCAGTGGTGAGTCACAACTTTTCACAACTTTTGACAATATGACATGCAACTAGGACACACCTTATGTACCCAAGGTAGCAGTGATGGATTAATGAGTAGATAGTCACCATTGTGAATCTTTGCCATTCTTAGTTGAAAGGATCAGTAAGTAAGAATAACCTGTTATGTATGAATGAGATGGATTAACAACAAAGGTCAAGGGAGGGAACTAAGCAATGTACCCTGTCAGATCAGATCAGTTTGAGACTATGATTATGGTAAGGACATGCACCTGCACCTGGATTAATGGGATTGTCACAACACAGCAGAATTCATGACATCACTTGGAAAACAAAAAATGCATTGCCAATGTCCTACACTGAAAAGATCAACCAGTGAGAATTGGGCATTTGCTGGTGTACATACCCAGTCAGATCTAATCACCCTATGATTGCAGCAGAGTCATTTATGAATCTGAATCAGATGGCATCCATGAACATGATGTTAATGACCACTTGAAAGATGATAGCCTATGTAAGCTGAGGCACAATGCAGCACAGGGTAAAGTCTGCATGAGAGTGAAGTGAGGCAGCACATGGCACAGCTCTCTTCCAGCCACCTCCTACACTCAAACAGTGTCCATCTCACATCCTCTCCAGTCGTTGACCTTTTGCTTCGATACTCAAATGCACAACCCACACCAGACATCTGCCCTGACTATGCTTCACAGCAATTCAAAGGAGCAAGGCTCATGTTCACAGTAGAAGGTAGAACCGAAGAAGAAGCAGTCCTCATTCTCTACAACCTATGGGTCTTCAGCCACATGAAGGAGTGCAAGGAATGGGACCAGCAACAGGAGGTGGCCATGGAAGACAGAAGGCAACAAGAGGAAAACGAAGCTCTGGAAGAGAAACATCAGCATGCAATCAAAGAAGCAGAAGCAGAACAGGCAAAGCAGGACAAGCAAAAGAAATACAAACACAAATTCTTGCCCATTCTGAACCACCTGCTCTCTGCCACATCCCTTCTCCTCCCTCCTCAGCATGCCTTATCTGAACGGCACAAAGGAGAATATGTGCCACTCTATTTCTTCATCAACAAAGGCATTCAGGAAGCTGAGGACAAAACCATCACCCTCATACAATTGGATGCAGGCCCCATCTTCCAATTGGCCACCACCATCAAGGTCAAAGAATGCAAGGTCAAAGATGAGTTACTATCTTGGAAGGAATTCAGCCAGGTAAACTATCAAATGCTACATGCCATGCATCAACAAGATGGGCCAGCAGAGTATACCAGCATGGTATGAAACTTCTGGCTAGCACTTGAGAGCCACAAGTGGAGACATGACATCAACAAGTACCAGAAAAGGGCTCTCCTGGTATGCCAAGGGTGCATACAATGGCAATGGCACCAAATGATCAGCATGCCAGATGCTTTCAGCCTAGTACTGCTCAAACCAGAGCATCTACATAGTTTTTATTAAGAGTTGATAGATAACACCTACATCTCCAAACTGGAGGCCATCACTTCAATATGTTGAATGGTATCATCACAAATCAAGATTTGCTGACATGCAATCTAACTATCCCTTCACCACCTTATCACCCTCCACCCATGGCTAACTTGCCATTCCCCCTGCCCATCCCAAACACATACATGGGTTTGCTTCTCTCATGCAGCCATGTTTGGGACACCATCTCATCCTTTGGTCTTGCTTGACCCATACTGGCATGCTGAACAACCTGCTCACAAACCATATCACCAACTGCTGCCCATGCTCACTGGCACATTCCACACCTGCCACTCAATAATCATGTGGCTCACATGACAATTTCCACTGGCATGTTGTAAAGTAGCTAAAGGATTTGTGATGAAGCCCTAAGCAAATAAGTAGGATGCAAGTGTAGGTCTTGACCCAGGGGATTGCAAAGAGAAGAAAAGAGGACTATAGGAAAGGCTCACTGGTTGTCCACAGGATACTGGAAAACTGAGTCTGGCTTCCCCCCATTCAGTAGGGCTAGAAAACCAACTTGGTATTACACAACTAGAACAGGAATGGGGGAAACTGGAGAGAAACTGGCTTATGATTGGTACTGAGTGGTACTAGATGGCTTGCATAGTGATGGTAGGGGAGTACATCTCTAATTCAGGCATACCCGAATGATATACATATAGTAAGGAAAACACAAAAGAAGATTACTTGACTCTAAAAGAATGGATCTGGTGTGCAGGAAAGTGATTTGGTGTGCAGGAATCCAGTATCTGGTGGACTGGATAGGTATCCTGTGCCCATGGGTCAGGGTCTGGTACATCAAATTGAAAGAAAATGTTAGATAAACAGTAGACAGATCAAAAACTGACCTTCAGACAACTACCAGATTGACTCAGATCAGGATAGACAGCAGTGCAGAGTGGTCTCGGATCGTCTAGAGCGCAGGATAGGGGTTACAGGATGACTAGGAATGACCAGATGTCATTATAGGAAACTACACTTTCCTACAGTGTTGCTACCCCACTGACTGGGCCGCCCTTTCTCCCTCCATCAGCTGAATAACTGCCTGATGGAATGCACAGCCATAGGGGTGCTATTACAATCATCTAATCTATGATCTATGAATATCCCACATTGTACCCATGCATTACCATTACTCTAGAAACCCTACATGCAATGCTAGACTTCATGATATTGAAGGTAGCCTATATGCGGTCATACAAAAGTACCAACCTTCACAACTCTATCCATGCATTAAGTATGACATCACATGCATTCCAGACTCTCCTAGACCATTCTATGTATTACCCATGACCCATACCCTATACTACACCCTTTGACCTATTCATCTATGATCTTCCATTCTTCCACACACTTGCACATCAGGCATGTACAAGGCTGTTGCATGCTTCCATATGATCATAGCTACATTAAATACATGCACAGGCAGCATGGCCATCTTAGATTAGTACACCATAGATACAAACATCCAGGTAGTATGTAAAGGCTTGAATAAAATCCACCAAAGGACAGTCTTGTCCTCTTGGTGTTTTCTCAGCATCAAAGTCATTGACTGATCCATCTCACTCCTCTTTATTTGGCCCTTGAGCGACCTAGAGCCTTCAGTGGTTCTGAGTTGTTTCAGGTGACAGGAACCTTCAATCACAGAGCCACACACTCACAGGTACCCAGTTCATCCAAGTGGCCACTATCCCCACCCTCTGTAAACCATCTGAATGACAGCAACATGAAATGTCCACACCCCTTTCATGACACTGACAGACCCCAGACTCAACCTACCCCAGATTAGGCAGCAGACCACCCCTCAAACACCCTCCCAGTCTGTGCCATCTGTCTCGGCAGAGAAAAGCACCTCAGACTGGTCATCCATTTCCCAGTCAAACAAACATGGGACAACAAATGTGAGACCTACTGTGAGCAAGTCAACAGAGTGCTCTGAATGTGACATGAAAAAGTACTGGTCTGCAGTCAATGGCAAAAAGAACCAGGTTGCAAGAAGCAGCACAATAACTTGCACATCTGCTCTGGATGTGGAGTCATTGCTCACAAAGCTGGTGGGTGCCCTTACATACAACCAGTTGCAGCCTCGAATGCCATATTAGGCTGCCACATGGGAGTGAGTCTTGCAGGAAACAGGCCTCCTAAAGCACTTCACTCATATGCCACAAGGCCTATGGCAGGGCTTCATTATCAGTTATCAAACATTGCATGAATGCAAATCCCACCAAATAGTTCTTCACTATCACTATATATATGAAGAGACTTTTCATCACATCATACATAAAGAAGTCATCAAAGGTAGATACATCAGCCCATTCCCACTCCATACCATAGAAAATACAATAGGCCCTTTTCAATCCTCCCTGCTCTCCTTAATTCTGAAACTGGTATGGCCAGACAAATTTCGGCTAATTTAAAACTTCTCCTTTTCATATTCCACTTCCAATGTGTTTCCATCCCCTTTTATTAACCAATCCATTTACTTCCATGCATGTGGAGCACTTTCTCAGCCATCTACATAATTGTAGCAAACCTTCTGCCAGGCTTGAAAGCAGCCACATGAGACATTGCGAAAGCATACCATACTGTCCCACTTTACTCTTTCCAATGGCCAGCAGCAGTAATCTGCACCTCCACAACAGAAGGATGCATAGACACCTGTGTAGCTTTTGAAGCAGCACCTGATATGACTCAGAACAACTTAAG
>JBBPTO010001906.1:0-13018 GCA_038094155.1 Pulveroboletus cf. aberrans
AGTAGAGGTCCTTGACGTGTTTGGCGTCGTACAATGGGTCGGTGTCCGCGCCGGGGTACGGGTCAACGTTGGCGAACGGCCAGCCGGAGCTACCCATGCGGGGAGATACGACGGTGACGGCTGGCCAGAAGGCGGTGAGCGGATCACGGTGCGTGCGATGCGATGCCACAGACACGCACGCACGACGTCTTCGAGACCTTTCAATTTCCGCGTGATGAGCGTGCGGGTGGCCCACGCTGCGATCGGAAAGGTTGGTGACAGAACGGCAGAAGGAGGAACGATGAACGCACGGCATGCATAGGAGACGTAGAGGTGATATCTGTCTGGGAGAACACCTCGGGTTCGTTCACGATGCAGATGCGGCGCGACGAACCTCTTTCGGGGGTGAAGTCGCCTTCTTTTTGGATCCAGTTCCTGAAGGAGGCGGCAGCTCGTTTGAACGAGCCGTTGGCTTCGAGCCTGAGTTTACCAATGTCGGACTGGAGGGAGAGGTCGCGAGTGGAGGCCATGGCGAGACGAGGAGGGGCTAGGGGGCCATGACGACTTATAAGCCGGAGCGGAATCGCCATATTTCACGCTTGTTGCTTCGTCAGCGCGAGTCACGATGACAAACGTTGTACAGTAATATCTCTAAGTGCCAGCCATCCCCACGACGCCGACATGATCACGAATCTTGGCGATTTCGCTCGCAGTCATCCCGCCCTTGCTCGCGCGCAGAAAGTCTTCAAAGGCGATCAGCGCATCGCTCTCGTTGGGGAATTCCGTCCTAGACCGGATGAACGACGGGCGTGCACGAGCAACGAAAAGTGTACCGTAAAAAGACAAGCAGTCGGCTCCAAAAGGCTGGCTCGCAGATGACCGTTTGGTACGAGGAACGGCTGACTGGAGAAAGCGACACGGTGGGTATGATCGACGTGTCGAGGGTGAGGGTGATGTCTTGGGGTTTCGTCTTTCCCTCTGGCTCGAGCGAGACGACGGACGGGGAGGGGGACAGGACGATGGAGGGCGTTCGGGTGTGTCTGTGGCCCGCGGTGAGCTTTGTGTCTGGCGTGTTCATGTCTTGGTCCGAGGTAGGGAAGGCGGTCTTTGTAGTAGGATCCCAATGGAAGCCGGGTTTGACCATCAAATTTATGGTATCCCCTTCTTTTACGTCATACTCTTTGAGAAGCTTTGTATCTACGAGGGCCTTTCCCTTGAGGAGCAAACGTTGCGCGTCTGCGGGAGGGGCACGCGGCTGGGACGCGAGGTGGGATTTGATGCTAGAAATGGTGTCGGTGGACTGCACAGGAAACGTAAAGGCACATGGGGGCTTGAGGGACTTGAACGTGATGTTGATAGTGGCCGCTTTCGAATCGTTTGATCGACGGACGCAAGCGTGAATGGAATACCTACGTGGTGGTGTCGCCCTACGTTGGGGAAGGGGGGGCAGTGGGATCTGCAGGACGGGTCAAGATAAGGGGGCGTGGACGAGGGTGCACGCACGGACAAGACGGGGACGCGCTTGAGGGCGATGTGCGGGGGGGCCTGATAGTCGTCGTCGAACGCGACGGGCTGACTGCCGATCGTCCTCACAAAGTTTCTGACAAACGCGATCTCTGTCTGATCGGCCATCGTGCGAGGGTGCGTATCCGTGGGGCTGTGCTCATTTCCGTGACCGCATCATTCCCGTGACACATGTCACACACCGCAGTCTCTCCGAGTCCTCCACAATGGCCGTGCGTGTTCTCATGTCATCCCGCACGGCTCTTCGCTGACTGTCGCGCTAGTCAGGTTTCGGCTACACTGGGGGTGCGTGGCATAGTCGCACGTCTTGGCGCTCCTGACGCCTTTGTAGGCCGTTCGCGGTGCTTTGCGTATTGGCAAGAGTTCCAAAAGGTAACGCCGGCTTGCTTGTCTCGCGGCAGTG
The DNA here is from genome assembly GCA_038094155.1 of Pulveroboletus cf. aberrans. Classification (NCBI taxonomy): domain Eukaryota; kingdom Fungi; phylum Basidiomycota; class Agaricomycetes; order Boletales; family Boletaceae; genus Pulveroboletus; species Pulveroboletus cf. aberrans. The sequence continues at coordinate 1,907 of JBBPTO010001906.1, forward strand.
CTGATGGACACGCTGCAGTGTTATGCTCGGGCGGATGCACCGCAAGAATGTAAATTACAAGCTGAAGACTACGTAGAATGTCTACATCACAGGAAAGAGGTGCGTGACCGTGGGCGCGCCCGGACGAAGCTTGACGCGGCTCCAGATCGCGCGCGCCAATGCGGTGAAAGCCGAGTTTATCCGGCAAGCTGAACACCAAGCGAAAGAGGGGCGCAAGGCGGCGGATGTGCTTGCAGAAGGGGTGATTGTGGGCGTAGGTCTAATACAACGTGGGGACAAGTAGTTAGATGAGAAATGGTTTTGTCAGCAACCAAATAGAAACCAAACATCCTAAATAGCGACCACCCCCCCCGCGAGTTCGACTCTACCTTCCACCATCAACTAGCAAACCCGCCCCGCTTGATCTCCTCGGTACGCCCATAATTACCTCCTCTCGTCACAGGTGACTCACCCGCAGCTCCTCGTCTCATCCCCACCCTATCCGATCCACCCGCCTGTCGTTGATCTTGTGCGATGACCCCCGATCTCCCTTTGACTCTCCTCGCATAGCTTGCACAGTCTCTCATATCGTATTGCCATGGCCCTCAAGCGCATCAACAAGGTAACCGAACCGCTATCTGCGCCGCGACGCCACCTCCCGCTGACTCTCCCATATCTAGGAATTGATCGACCTCGGGCGCGACCCACCCTCGTCCTGCAGCGCTGGTCCTACAGGTGATAACATGTTCCAATGGCAGGCAACAATAATGGGCCCGGTCCGTCGTTGCATACCCATGCCGTACATCTCTCTCACCACCGCTACAGGGCGATTCACCGTATTCGGGCGGTGTCTTCTTCCTCTCCATCACCTTCCCCACCGATTACCCGTTCAAGCCACCTAAAGTCAGCTTCACCACAAAGATCTACCATCCCAACATCAATGCAAACGGCTCCATTTGCCTTGACATCCTCAGGGACCAGTGGTCGCCAGCATTGACCATCTCCAAGGGTTCGTTTCTATCCCCCCTACCCGCATCATCTTGACGTCCCCCACAGTATTGCTGTCCATTTGCTCAATGCTCACCGACCCCAACCCCGATGACCCATTGGTGCATGACATCGCACATCTGTACAAGACAGACCGTGCGCGATACGAGGCCACTGCGAGGGAGTGGACAAGGAAGTATGTATCCTTCTTCCCACCCTTTCGATCCCTTTCTGATATCATGTGATTCAGATATGCCATGTAGCCGCTTGCGGCCTTGTCGCAATTCACCGAGGCGCTCGCTTTGGTCGTATTGCACGGCTGTACAGAAGTGTATCAATGTCCTACGTCACTGCATGTCTCGCGTTCTAGTATTACCCTCTTCCATTAAATTCAACGAGTGTTTATAATTAATCCACTCTCGTCTGACTAATGGCTGTTGTCGGTTTCTAAAGTGCTTTCGAAAAATAGCGCGGACAGCGCTTCCAAATAGCCAAGGTGTGATCAGCGATTAGCCGTTCCTCTGTGGCTGATAACCCCGAACCGGAACGGAACGTCTCCTCCGGCGGTGTCCTTAAAGTTAGTCTTTCGTCACGGAATCTCCGTGTCGACGACAACGACCTTCCTCGACGGTTGCCATGCCACCCCCAGCATCGGTAGCGTTTAGTCACTCGCCGCTTTCGTCATCCCGGGCATTAAGTCTTCATCCCTGTTTTGATCCGGGCGCACACTCACACTCACCGAGCTCCCTTCCGCTCAGTGGCCCTACCGCAGCACGACAACCATTCGCGCAAGGGGACATAGCATCCAAAGTGAATTAAATATGTAAACAAGTAACCGTCGTGAATGACGACCTACACTGGACCTTTGTACTCTTGACGTTTGTCTTGGCATGCTTGCTTCCGTCCTCTCCGGGTCCTCCATAGACTCTTTGTCATTGGAACATGACTGGGAAGGCTAACCTCTCACTGCAAATGCGAGGGGAAAACACAGCTTCGAAACATTCTGTCTATATATCGAGGACGTGGGTGGGACTGATCAGGTAGACCACAAGCCAACCAACCAATCAGCCAGAACCAGACCACAAGCCAGCCGACCTCTGTCATGTACGGAATTGACCCCTTCTCCGCCCAGCACGCGACCGGCGACGCCTCCTCGAACGCCCCTTCCATATTCGGCGCACTCCCCTATCCCAGATCTGCCTTCGTCGACCCGCCGCTGCACACGCTCGTCACATTCCGGTTCGCACCCTCGCGCCCTCACGCAGGCGCACTCGACTGCACCGTCCTCGGACCGCACGACGAGACTATCTATCGCGTCCAGACGATCGTCGACGCGTCCGGGAGGGGCGTGACGGTGCTGAAGAAGTCCACGGGTCAGACGGTCGCGCTCGTCGAATGGCGGAGTCACCCGACGGTCGAGGTCCAGGGACTCGGCGCGAAACAGTACGCAGGACAGTGGCTCAGGCTCTCCTCGGACAGACGGTACGTCTTGCCCCCCTTCCGGAACTCAAAGCGGCACATCATGCTTGAAACACGGACTGACCTGGATTGTTCCGTAGCTCGCGGACGATGGCACACGGTGGGACGCAATACTCCTGGGCGCCGGTTGATCGGTTCTTGGAGGTCCGTTTTGTCGCATTCCAGGTCGTGAAACGCGTCTGACGTTTGCGACCCTTTATTAGCTGTTCGCTCCAGGTTCGTCGGAATGGCTGGCGCGCGTTACCAAGACATATGACACGGTCGTGCTCGAGTTGACCTCGTGCGCGATCCAGCTCGGTCTCATCGACGTGGCGGTCCTGGCGACCGTTCTGTTGCAATCCGGCAGGAGCATTGATTAGGCTCCTCTGAGTCGCACGACTTGACAACCTAACTTATGTCCCTTCATCTAATTCTCTGACACTTTGCTTGAGTTTAACCTATTATTATTATTACATTGTAGCAACTATTTATGTTAGATCCTGCGCTGGGCGTACCTATAATCGCCACGTATATACGCGCCCCTCTATTTGTAGCTTAAGTCGTACTTGCTATTTCTCTTGTCAAATGTTATCGTGTTTCCGTCTCTTAAACTGGCCCCGTGATCTCTCCACAGTTGGCAGTGTGGGACGAACGGCTAAAATGACGATTCCCGACGTGCAGCGCCCCTCCCGTAGGTAACTAGTGGTAGCAGTCCTACAGCTGAGCTCCTGCATCGTGCAGTGCACCAAAGCTAGTATTCGCATTCCTCTTGGCACAAGGCGGGAGCGGCATTATCTGATGTCGATCGTGTAATGTCTATATATATATAGCAGCATTAGACTACGGACGCAGTCAAATGCCCAGGCCGCTAAGCGTTGGCGAGTGATCGGGGCGTATTATCCCCGCCTTAACGGCGTGACCAACAACCTCCCATCAGGATTAGCGCAAAGGGATGATGGACGTTCCCAGTCCTGTGTGCGAGTCTCGTTTTTTTTCCTCGGGTGGTGAAATAAACGATTTATGTAAATAATGGTAACATGGCCAACGAAACCCTGACCGACTCAGAGATCACGACGCCTGAATGGACCGCATGAACCGCTCGAACGCTATCGTCTGTATATGCCTCAATTTGGTCGCCTCGTCCATTCCCGTCAACCGGACTTGCGACTGTGCCTGCAATCGTGACGAGCATGAGCGAAAAAGAAAGGGGGGAGGGGACGGCGAACGACGTACCAACGCGAGCGGTCTCACCTGATCCATCACTATCGTCAATCCCGACGTCATCTCCGCCAACGCGACCTTGTGTCTCGGGTCGTTTTGCAGGTACAGCACGTCCGGAAGGACACCGATCAGCTTGGGCGCCGCGCGCACGAGGCTCTCGAATTCGGCTTCTTCTGCCGCGGCGGGCACGGCGACGTCGCTCAACGACGCGTGAAGCTCCGGCAGACGCGTCATGGCGTGGGCATAGTCCAGGTAGGCCTGGGAGTCAGGGATGAGTGGGATACGACTCGGGGGATGAGAGGGTGACAGACGTGCCTTGCCCTTGAGGTGCCATCCGTCGATGGGTTGGCTCACCATGCGCTCGAACAGGGACGTCAGGAACTCAATGTCTTGGCGTATCACGGCCTCGGGCGCAAGTTCGACCACGGCGAGGTCGTGCGCAGATTGATAGAGTCCCGCTGCCATGTACAGTTGGTACGCCTCAAAGACTCTGCCCTGGCTGATGGCGTAGAGAGCCTGTCACAGGGTGTGAGGCCGTGACAAAATAAATACGACGTACGTACCTTGGCATCGTTGACCCATGCGAGGGGGATCTTCAGACTCCCCAGGATACCGCTACACATCCACTCGTCCAGCTTGTCCGCTGACCGATGGAGAATGTCCCTGATCGCTTTTTCTCGCCTACTCAACACATTAGAGATCACAGACATGGCCGGTTGAGAGGACCCACCCAGCCGAACCTTCGATGTGAAGGAGCACGAAGATGGCTTCTTGGAACATGCCGAGCTGCTCCAGTTGTTGTGCATAGTAACTCGCCAGCAAGTCGGCACTCGGACTGTGGCCCTCGCGACGTCCCGAAACGTCTCCGTCCACTTCTTCGAAGTGTTCCGGCTCGCCACGGTCAGCGAGATCTCTGACGCGCATACATCGCGACAGGATGATGTATAGATGCCAGGGGAAAGAGTAGTCGGCCGGTGACGGTCCGAACGAGAGGGGAGAAAGGATTTTAGACAGCGAACATGCCGGGTCCGCATACAGTCGGATGAGAGAGAACAGTGCGTCAGAGGGAGGTGATGGTATACGGAACGCGAGTTCCGGCGAAGAGGGGTGTTCAAGATAATGTGGACGCGGGGGGGACACCCGGGTGGGTGTATCTCGCACGGCACGATTGTACGACTGGTAGACTTGTGCTATCGACGCATCCATGGGCTCGACGTACCAGAGATACATCCCAAACGTCCGCTTCCAGTCTAGTCCCTCGAGCGGATCGGTGTCAGGACATCGTTCAAGGCTGCTTGCCTTCGAGCCTTCCAGAACGTCTACGCTACCAGCGAGTACAGAGTATATCTTTCTGATACTCACGTTGACGTGAACATCTACTCTCTGTTCCCGCCATAGTTGTAATTGTTCCCTGAGGTCTTCCCTGAATTCGAAATCGCCCGAAGCCTGGGAGATGAGTGTCGCAAGTTTGACGGATCCACAGTCCATGGCAGTGTCACATGCCTTGTCGATCTGGTATCCGGAGAGAAGGAAAAATATGAGAGCCGCAGAGTCGGAGGAGGATTGTTTTTTGAGGTCGGCGTCAACAAGTGAGGTAACGGCATCTGCCAACCATTCGGAGAGGGCTGCCTTGCGTCGAATGGCTGATATACGGTTCCGGATGTCGACCGTCACGTCTGGACCTAGGTGAAGATCCATGGTGTCGAATAACGCGTGTCCGAGGCGGAAAAGTGACGCCTCATACGAATGATCGGTTTTAGGGTACAAGGACGCAAAGGATGAGAAGCAGAGCTCCGAGGACGGGTCGGCGAATGGGACCCCATCCTCGTCTTTCACGATGGGTGTTTTTGACAAGTGGTGTTGCAGCAATCGGGAAAGCCTATCGCTAACCTCTTCCACAGGTTCAATGAAAAACGGAACGCGAGTTCTCGAGACAACGGGAGAGTTGGCGGACGTGTGGCTACACCAGGAATGAGCGAACTATCTCGATCAGATGAAACACCACGCACACTTGGGAAGACGGCCCACATAATTGGCCCAAGTGAACGAGATTGCCACCGGAACTCCATCCGACACGGAAAGAGCGCCCTAATGCTAGGCCTGCATCAGCGAATGTACCCTCATTCCCAGCCACAGCTGAGGAGGATATGTCGACACGTGCATATTTGCGTGATGGCCGGTACACAGGATGGTCGATGTCGTGAGCGAACGAAATCCTCTGGAAGTTGCTGTGAGATCATAACGCAGCGGAGCTACGAGCTGCGCACCTCTTGCGAGTCCAGCCGTCCATCCCCAACAGAGTCCCGGCTGTGTTTGCGGCTCACGGTAGGCGATAGTCTGAAGCGTGGCCGTGTAGGTTGGTTCATGGCCTGAAGCGCCGCCGCCTCCTCCGGCATGCGGAACAACGACGTCTGCATGACATGCATCTTTTGCGCGTCCATACCGGTACGTCCTGCCCACGCTGAAATGGTGGCACCTCGTCGACGCGCATCGTCAGAATCGCGCTCAGAGGCACTGGATTCGGACCGACTCCGCGTATACTCGTACTGGACTTCGCCGTCCGAGTCTTCGACGAGGGCATGGTTTCGCGCCGTCGTGACGGGTTTTTCGACGGGGAGGTTGTCCTCGTCCATGTCGGACGCGTCCTCGTATTCGTCCTCTTCCGAGCTGTCTATTTCTATGTCCTCTTCCTCTTCCGAGCTGGAGTGACGGTCCATGTCTACCGACTTGGTTGGGGAACCGGGGGGTATTTTTTGCGCATCTTGGGTCGTGTGGGGCGTTTGCTCATCGTCGCTACTGTCGCTGGTGAAGGCACTGAAGCGCGCCATGTCTGACAAGTGCTTGGGCCAACAACACGCGGACAAATCTCACAACATGCCAAACAAGTAAACACACGTTCCCATTGTTCATTCATTTTGGTAAACTAGTCCTACAATACAACATTCATCTCATTGCTCGATTTCGACCCATTCGTTGACCCACATATACCTCGAGAACGTCACATAGAGATACCGGAACCATACTAGCTGAGACGCATGCTCTCGCATCGCTCTGACGGCTTTCATGTACTCCTTGAGACCGGAAGTGAACACGGCTCGCCGGTTCTTGTCGGTCGGGATGAAGCGATCCAGTGCCATTTCCAGTGCCATGCCTAAGCGACTGTAGAGGGGTGCGACAACACCAACGTATTTTGGGAGGACAGGTACGGTCACCAGCCCAAAGACTCGGGGCACAAAGACGGACATGGTCTCAGTTGTCCGTGACCGCAATGTATTCGCGAAATGCGCAGCACCGAACGCCAACGCATAATGGTTCGGGTGAGAAGAAACACCTTGACTGTCGAAAGTCAAAATCTGGCAAATACCACGACCCGTGAGATCCATAAGGTGAACCGAAGAAGAGGACGCACAGTAGTGATGCGGTTCTTCACCACATACGGGGCGATCACGACAGCAATCACGGAGGGATCCCACTGCAGTGTGATATTGTCTTGAAGCATGCTATAGACGCTGTTCAGAGGGTTTAATATGTTCGTCGGTAGCCTTACGGATGATCGACGACCCAGCGTTTGTCCTGGTCAATTCCCAGCATGTCAAGACTGCGACTGAGCTCTTCTTTTCTCGTCTCTCCAAGGCCCCCTGCATTTCCAATAGACATCGTCAGAGAATAGACTTCTGCATGTGTTGTATTTTCTTGGAGAGCGAGCACCGTTGGCGCAAAGAAGAGGCATTCGTCATCGGGGTGTGCAGTCAATAAGAGTATGCGAGTAGCGTTGGTCGCATGGTCCAGAGCTGTGGTATCGTCGAGCAAGACATGGCTATTGGAATGGAACGGAAAGTACAGCGAAGACGCCAACAAGACAAGTAGCGTAGATAGCCAGGGCAGCATAATCAAGCTTTGTCGGAAACTGCCGACATCGTCTGACGATGACCAGCAGCTCGCACGACGTCCACGTTCTTCCCGAATACCCTTTCCACGATTTCGAACACGAAGTATCTGACAGAAGAAAGCGTCTCCCCATCCCAGACCTTCGGTTCGAACAAGTATACCTGAAACGCATACAGCACTGCATCCATGTCGAGTCAGTCACGCAAGAGAAGGGGAGAGAGCAACCTGCCGTAGTCGATGAGGACGACACAGAATTCATCACGTCCACCCATGTGACGGCGCTGGTCGACTCTTCACAACAAGTGGTGCGAGTGGACTGGGGGAAAATCGCCTACATCACTTTGCGGGACCAAGTCATGATGCCCCTGCTCCAAGGCATGCTTTGGTACGTTTTGGGTCGCTTGCCCGATTTCATCTCCATGACCATGACCACAGGGGTATAGTTGGGACGTATTACCGGCCATTCGTGGCTTACGCAAGAGGAAGTCTACACGGAAGACCTACACGTCCGGTTGCCAGTGAGGGCAGTGGCGTTGGTTGGTTGCGAAGCTGGCTGAAGAAATTCGGCTTTAGTAGTATAGCAATCGGCCCACCGAGCATATAGAGATCACCTTGGGCCCCTGAATCAACCTCAGTTGCTCGTCCTTCAACCGCTGAGTATTATCATGGGCATGTTCACGAAATTCTTGCGACTGAGCCGCGAGGCGACTCCAGGTATTCTTCAATAACTAGTACCGTAATCGGGGTAATCGTCCAGCAAATTATTTGTACGTGGCCCTTTGACATTACAATATGTAACCGTCTACTAGTATGACTAGTTTCCAAGTCTCACATTATGTCAATTGGTATAAAGACACCGGAAGAAAAATGACACTCGGATGAGCATTCAAATGTTCAAGGGTCAAAGTCAGATATTATACTGAGTAACATTTCCACCAAAGAACCCTTTGGGAAAGGTCAGGCTGAGTTGGAGTTGCAGCCGAAAAGTAGAACTCACAATACTGGGCAGTGTACTTCACGGTGATGTTCATACCTTGGGTGCACGCTGCTGGTGGCTGTCCACCGTTATTTTGCACCCTGAAGATCAGACTTGCCAGGTCGCCCTCTATGGCCTTGACCATCAAACTGTCGATGTTCGTTGTGGGTTCCGAGCTCGGGAGATCTCCGACTCTGGCACCGATGACGTAGGCATGCGGATCGCCAGCAGTACCACCAGAGGAAGTAAAGTCCCACTTTGGAGAGAGTCCAATTCCCGCCGGGTTGGGAACATACATGTGTTGACCGAGCACGAGCGGGTCTGGGACGAGAGCAAGGGTAGTGATCACATCCTGAATGGTGATAAAATCTGCGGATGCTTCCCACGTGGTGTACGCCAGTCCAGGAGCAATATCAAACGAGGGTGTTCCATACAGACAAGAGCTGTCAAACAGTTCTGCAACTGCTCCTATCGAACTGGTATGTTGGTCAGTCTCCGCCAATGGTTATCCATGTGGTAAAACTTCTGTAGGAAGAAGGAAAGGCCATCTTTGTTTTCTTTCGACACTGGTTTGCCAACAAAAGGACTAAGCAACAACACTCACACGTATGCAGAAGATGCCACATCGCAGGTGTAATTTTGAGTTCCAATTGCGAGACCAATGAAGCTGGGTGGATAACTGGGTGCTATCAATTGTGTCTGGTTGAGTGGAACTTGAAGCCGGGCATCGGACAAGCTGCAGCTTGCGCTAAATTGACGGGCGGTGGGGAAGGAATATGCAGACCGAGAGAAAAGGACCATAGAAAACAGCCTGAGGATAGTCCAACCTGAGGCAGTCATTGGGGACAAACGAGTATAATGGTGAACGAGTGAATAGATTATAGTTTGCAGTCTGATCGACCGTCAAATGATGCGGGAGGACGTGATGCTGGACCTGGTTCAATAAGTACCTCAAGTCTTTAAGTTGGCCAGGAAAATGTAATTTGTCATATTCATAGACACCACTTTTCGGTGGCAATCGAGTGGTCATATCTCGCCAGTCACAAATCCGGATGCCCGGCAATTTGTCATATTCATAGACACCACTTTTCGGTGGTCATATCCCGCCAGTCACAAATCCGGATGCCCGGCAGACACATCGCCACAAATCGAGGCTGAGCTGAGTGAAGGAAAATTCTCTATGTATCAGGTTCATCAAATCCAACTTGAACCCAAGAGGATGGTGCTGCTTTGGCAGCAAATGATGTGAGGCGATCTGATTAGCGTGATCCGGGCTGTGCTGAGACCTATCTTGCGCATGTTCCCCGAAGTTTAAATATGGTGATCACCCTATGACGATCTCGATCTACCTGCATGCATGCATGCAGACCCGGGTGGTGAAAAAGCTGGTAATCACTTCTACAACGATAAATAAATACGTGGTCCAGGGATCAGGTATCTCGGGTATCTCGTGAATCGCTCTGCTAAGATCATAGTATCACTTGTGTGGTCAAGTCCTATGGACGAGGTGAATTAAGCTCAGCCCAAAATAATGTGTAGAAATGGTACATACCGTATGGGGGCTGGTAGAATACTGAATCTCAATAAGCGAAGAGAACACATCTTAATCTGCGAGTGCTCACCCTCGGCTCTTGCGTCCAATGTTTGAGGGATAGAGATTCGTTGCTTTCGAAGTCTGTCAATGATTCCTGCATGTACGTTTCATATCCCTCCCTGATTTCTGAAACGAGATCTCTGGGTGATTACATTCGTCGGTGTACGATCAAAGTCAAGATCGCAGATCCGCTCACTTGAGTATATCCCGAAGCCCCGTCCATGTAATACCGGGTCTTGATTTCATAGCATTCATGAAACACTTGAAACAAGGTCGGTAGTTAGCTGGGGTATAGCAAGTGAACCATCCTACCCTCGTGAACGTCAGTTCTCGTTCACGATCGTCATGTGCCTCTTGTCCATCCCTACAAGCAGATAAACAGATCTGTTGAAAATCAATCAACTCCTAATATAGACCTGCAACCAGGTGCATACAACGCTGAGTTCTCCCACTTCGTGCGTCTCGGATACTGGTGGGCTGCGCCACTTTGTGCTGGCTCGTCTTGGCGCTAGTGCAACACTGTGACACATTTTGCGATGTTGCTTAGACACATTTTGTGATGTTGCTTACTTCGCGAAATTTACGCGCTGTGCCCCCCCGATCGGGCAACAGCCAGACGCGGGCCGCCGGCGAGTCCCGTGACTTCGGGTTCCCTCTCACCCGTTGCCGTTTCGGGCGAGGTCGCGCACCGCCACGCGGTCGCCGCGCGATTCCGAGTCGGTCGGTCGGGGCGGGCGGAGGGAGAGAGAACGAGCGAGAGAGAGAGAGAGAGAATTCACGCATTCGAATTTCACGCACAGAGTGAGGGAGACCCGTGAGCGACGCGGGACCACTAACTACTACAGTACTGACACGGCAGGCCCAGGCCGAGACGAGAGATTAGAAGCGCCGCAACGACGAGGTCGGGGCAGCGAGCGGTGACAGACAATGTCCCTCGCTCTTCCGACGTTCGTGCGCCATCGTTCTCGCCGCCACACCACACCGCGCCGTGTGCATATCACCTCAGCCT
>JBBPTO010001907.1:0-13017 GCA_038094155.1 Pulveroboletus cf. aberrans
TAGGTCTGTCCCAGGGGGAATTTGTAGAGTAGAGCTCCACAGAAGAGAACCACAGGACTTACAGGAGGTGGAATGGATGATGATCAGGAAGAGCTCCTATGCTTCAGACATGGCTGATGAGCACAGGACTTGATTCTTCACATATCAGGAGAGAGAGATGAAGAGATGATCACAGACATGGCTGGATCACTGACAATGATGAAGAACTGAACTGAGAGATGGATGAAAGATAGACAGCAGATAGATAGATGATAGATAGATGTTATTGTGCTGCATGCGAAACGCAGTTTTTATAGTCTGGGCACACCCGAGACTCTAAATACATGTAAGAGCATGACCAAATTGAAAACCAGATCATCAGATCAATTTATCCAGTGACTGGATTGATGGAACTGGATTGACCAGATGTACAAACACAAGTGTCCGGTGTAGTGAAATGAAGGTCTGACTTACCAATGGGTGATGGACGAGGACAGATCAGATTGGATATGAGAACAGGGAACTACCATTCCCTACATTGTGTCCACTTATTGCACTTCCAGGGCAAATGAAAACCAATCATGACGAGTTCCAGAATTTAATGTATTTGAGGCAATGGCAATGAGCAGAGGTTGAAGAGGAAAATGTGATGGAGATGGGAGAAGAGTGGGTCCATCCAGATCCGATCCAACTGCCCCACCTTCAACAACTGTACTGGATCAATCTGGTAGGCAAAATCAGATACCAAGTTTCTCTGACTCCGGTCGAGCTCCCCCTTCACCTCCACCTGGATTACATCAATTTCGGAGTGTGGCACAGGGGAGACTACCTAATGATCCCATGCCTGAAGCTCTTTTCTTTTTTTCATCCATACATCCAATCCCAGACAGTTAACTTCTTGATGCTGAGGCTGGTCTATCCAGTAAAGCTCCAATGGATCAAGATCAAGTGGATGTTGATGGACAGAGCAGGGATCAATAGTTGGGCTTACAATGAGGAACCCTTGGCAGATATCTATGAAGGTGCAGGTTGGGAATTCCTGGTTGATACTTATTGTCAAACTTGTCACATCCGAGCTCACTGGTTTGGGTTCAGGGTGGTTCAGAGGAATCTCTGCAATTCCACTTGCAACAAGCTTCTACAATCTCTTTGTCCCAATCTCAAAGTAGAAGAAGGTGATTGGAGGGTAACAGGAGATTCTGAGGAGATTCCTTCTCAGGAAATGATGCTGGTAATCATGGACCACAAGCTTCATCTTCATTGGCAGTCTCTTCCTTCTTATAATCTATGGTACTGATGAAGAATGCCAGATCATCTATCAAGCTTTTGCAGATGAGGCCTTGGAAAGCGACCAGACTTTTGGGCTATTTTTGATCATTACATGTCACAATAACTACCTGGAATGGAGAGAAAGGATGAAGAACTTTTTTCAGGCTTACAAGTTTTGGGGACTTGCTGATGGATCATGTACCTGGGTCAGCACTGTCATAGCAAGTAGAGCAAACTGGTGTTTACTTGATGATAGAGTCCATGGCAACCTTTGCATGTCTGTAGACACCAACATTGCTGTAAGGCTTTCAATCTATGACCAACACTACATTGTTGCTGATACTGGAGCTGATGCATATGACATTGCTAACTCCAAAATCCATGACACCTGGATCACTCTACAAAATCTTTATCAAGCATCAGGAATTTTGGCATAGTTCACCCTTTGAACTGACTGTTAGGGTCATGCAGGCAAACTCTGGTATAACTCCAGAACTCTGCAGCTACTAGTAGGACCTTGGCTTCACCTTATGTGGTGCACCACTATCCAAGTCTCAGTGTGTGATCCTGTATTTGTCGGAGATTTTGGAGGTGTGGAGATGAGTCAGAGTGACTTGGAGTAGAGGGAGGATTACCATTGGATTACAACAGGAGTCTGGCATCAAGCTGAGTATCACAGGACATCTAGTCTATTTGATATCATGACTGAAGTTGTTACAGAGGGTTTGTACACAATATACATATACTACAGAGGAGACAGATGAGTAAGTATGTATGTATGAGATTGGTAAGACAGTGATTGGAGGAAACATAACCAGAGCAATGCATCAGGTGCACAGTTCACCAAAGCTGTGCTGCACAGAATTGGAGAAAGGTACAAAGTGTGGAAACTAACTAAATAAGGAATAAAGAGATGACATATCATATATACAGAGGTCCAGAGGGTTGAGGGTGCATAATTGATGAGTTGTCACCAGAGGTATGAGTGGAGTTGGTTCCAGAGGAACCGGAGTTGTCACAGATATAACAGTATCCTCCTCTTGGGATTGCATCCTTGAAGTCCCTTTGAGAGCAATGTGGAGTTAGTCAGTGTCAGAGTTCAAAAATGGTATATAGTCCAGGACAGAGTTGGAACCTGGCTTGTTCTTCAACCACTACCATGTCCAGTTTGGACAACATCAGAACCTGGTCCAAAGTGCATCTTGTGGAGTGCAACAACAATGATGATGCAATGTGGAATGCAAAGGCTGCTGAGTGGAGGAGGTGGGCTGAGGTGAAGAAAGATGAAGAGGTGTGCTGACAGAGGCTCACTGAAAGGCAGAGAAGGAGGAGTGCTGGAGGGTGAAGACGAAGGCATGGAGGGTGGCCAAGAAGGCCACAAAAAGGATGGATGAGGAGACCCAAAAGCTGGTGAGTGCTAATTTATTGGCATGGAGGCATGCTAACAGCTGTCAGGCAGAGCAGGCCAGACCTAGTTCCAGGAAAGAAAAGGCATGTGAGGTGGTCCTTGCAGGCTGCTGAAGGTGTGAGGAGCATGGTTCTGAAGGAGAGCTCAGGACTGGTAAGTTAACTTCATGCCTGCCATTGTAAAGTTGCTATAGGATCCAGGAGTGGGTTTCCTGAGTGGTTAGTGTCAGGTGTGAGCAGTAAACTTGACCCAAAAGGGATTCAAGGGCCTAGGACAATGTCTGAGAGGAAAAGAAATGAAGTCCACTCAACTGTAGAGCTGGAAATGATGGTAGGGCTAAAGTCCAACTATGAGACAGTTGATATTTGTGGAACTTGACTTGAATGGTGGCAGAAATGGTAGAAAACAAGTCCTCGAGACTTTAGAAAATGACTGAAAGTGATGAGATTCAATGTTGACCAAAGTCTGAGTTACAAGGTTTATAGTCTGTGAATTTTCAAGACTTTTTACATATCAGAGAACATAAGTAAAGTTAGGTACATGGTTGGAAACTATGACAACAGAAATAGAATCATATTACATGACTGACAGGACTGGGTCTGGTGGACTCCTGCCCACTCTCCAAGACTTTACGTATAAAAGAAAAGAAGCCTGGAACTCACCTGACTCAGACCTACAAATACCAGATGGATGGACATCAGGGACAGGACGGACAGCACTCAGGGTTTGAGAGAACACTCTGGAGACAGCTTCATCAACCTCAGAAATGACTCAGAAACCAGGGATATCAAGGGATTGCACAGTAGGAGCCTATGCTCTCCTACAGCATGCCAAAATGCCAAAGTCATGTGTGAGTGTGCCAGAGAGGAGAGGGCAGAGAGGAAATGGAGGAAGAAGGTGGAGGGGTTGAAGCAGCCTCAGAAGAAGGTGCAGACAGGGAAGGGAGTGGAGGCACCAGAGAGGCAGGCAGAGGTGAGTGAGGTTGCAGTGGCAGTTCAAGGGCTCCAGGAGCTCATCAAGGGGCTGAACAGGCACCTTGACTTCCAAAACTACTACTTGGTGTGTCTGGTGGAGCTGAAGACAGAGGATGTATATGGCACCATGGAGGTGAGATCAGAGGCAGATTCAAAGGAGTGGAATGTGAAGAAGGACTTGGCAGAGTTGTGGAAGGAGGAAGTGGAAAAGGCTGGAGTTGAAAAAGGAGGTTGAGGAGGCAGATGTGCAGTGAGGGAGCAGAGGCTGTGAAGGATGATTCCTCATAGGAGTATGAGGAGTAGAAGGGTCATCAATTTTGGCCATGATGTGGAGGGGAAGGAAGGCAGGAAGAGGGCCATAGGTCTGAGGGCTCTTGGTGACTGGATCACCAGAGGCTCATGGAGCTGGAATGGACAGGAATGGAGTGGGGGACAGGGTGCATTGAAGGTGGCACATCATGCTGAGGTCAGCTGGAGAAAGGGGTCTGGAGGCTGGAGAGACAAGCTTGAGGGCTGGCATGAATGTTATGAGTAACCAGGATGAAGGCACTGCTCGCAACCCTGTTGATCAATGGATTGAAGTGGAAGAGTCAGTGGTGTTCAGCAATCAAAATAAATTCATCAAATGGAGTGATATAAAATGTTGACAGAGTGATAACACCTGTAAGGAAATAGAGGGGATGATCAAATGGAGACAGAGTAGAGGCAGAGTTGAAATGAAGGACAGAGGACAGAGAGAATGGAGGGAATGGACATGTTGAAGAGCGGTTGAATGACCTAGACTGCTATAGGTCTCCAGAAAGGAAACTAGCAGGTCAGCGACACAAAGAAAGAAAATGAAGGGATGATTTGTTCATCCCAGGGGGAATTTGTAGAGTAGAGCTCCATGGAAGAAAACCACAGAACTTACAGAAGGTGAAATGGATGATGATCTGAAAGAGCTCCTAATGCTTCAGACATGGCTGATGAGCACCAGACTTGATTCTTCACAAATCAGAAGAGAAGGATGAAGAGATGATTACAGACATGGCTGAATCACTGATGATGATGAGGAACTGAACTCAAAATGGACAGAAGATAGATGTAGATAGAAAGATAATATTGTGCTCTGTGCAAAACACAACTTTTATGGTCTGGGCACATCTGAGACTCTAAATACATGTAAAGAGCATGATCAGATTGAAAACCAGATCATCAGATCAATGTATCTGGTGACCGGATGGATGGAACCAGATCAACCAGATGTACAGATGAAAGTGTCCAGTGTAATAAAATGAAGGTTTGACTTACCAACAGGTGACAGATGAGGATGGATCGGATTGGATACAAGAACTGGATCATGCTGGATATGCTGGATATGCTGGATACAAGGACAGGGAACTACTGTTCCCTATAGCATTTTGACTGCTTTCTTAATGCATGGATTGAGGGACACAACCCTGATTGTGTGAAGATATGGGGTACACTATTTGTGTGCCTCCAGGCTGGAAGCCTCCAGTTTGATTTCCAGAGATATGGGGAGGTCTACAGGATCCTCATTGTTAGACTCAATGGAGTTGTCGGAGAGGTTGGAGTCATCAGAGGATAGATCAGAGGGAACAGGAGGAGGAATATTATGAGGATAAAGAAGACAACATGGTGAGCCATGATGGTGGATAATTTGCAAAACCTTGCTGTGGTTGTGCTCCCAGGTACTTTAAGAATCTGAAGGCAACCATCGAGCCAGATTCAATAACCATAGCTTTCTACCCAGTGCAATGGAAAAAATTTCTTGATGAAGCTAAAGCATGTATGTGACTTACCTGTTGTGTCTACATCCCAGTTCCCACTTCTGAGAAGTCGAAGGAAGATCTGTGTACTGAGGCTTCACAGGAGACTCTCACATTCTGGGAGGGAAAAGGGAGGATAATTGTGTCTGGTAAGGTTGCTTTCTGTTCTGCTGACTATATTTAACCATTTCTAGGCTATTTCTCAGAGTATAAGAAGAATATGGTGAACCTTGTAAGTATTTCCCAGTGCTCTGTTTCACCTTTGCACAACTTGGCTGATTCTTCTGAAGCTATGGGCTGATTTGCAGAGTTTTGAGAGCGAAATCAAGAAATCTGCTATGTGAGTCATCCCATGCCCATATGATTTGTCTCCCCCAGCATCTATGACAACCGTCACAAAACAGCGCAAGGCTGTTCAGGCCAAGGCTGCAGAATTGCTGTGCAATAGTGAGTTTCTTATGGGTCCTTGAGATGAACAGGTACATTCCTTTTCCATTGTTATGGTAACTGCTCATTTTCACACAGAATCGAGCAAGTAACTATGCTCACCCTGCCATCCAATGCACATGCATTGCCATGTTTTACAACAACTCCAGCAAAGCAATGTGTCAATTCAAGGAAGTCAAGAAGTCAATTCCTGAAGCTGCTATTGTCCTTGTGATGGAAATTGTAAGTTCCCTGACACTTGTCAAGACAAGAATTAATGACTTGGTTATAGATTCACAGTATTTTGCTAACTTTTGCAAATCATGGTTATGACACCAAGAAGAGGCTCAATGCTAAGGATCTCAAATTGTCCTGGGATGAGTTGCAGAAGAAGATGGCCTCAGTTTCTGTCAATGATTATCAAGGTGAGAAACTGATGAAGATGTTGGCAGAGTAGGCAAGTCTTGGGATGTGAGTCATGTCATCCCTTCAACTTCTTATTGATGACAGTGTACTTAATTAGGACTGGATATTCTGAGTGTGCAGAAGAGGATGATAGTGGTGGTGACTGGTTTCATATAGATCTTGACTAATTAGATTTTGATAGACATGTTTTGGATCACAATGCATGGTTTGATTGATACAATGAGCATTCAGAATAGCTGAAGCAGAAAGACTGCCATGTACTACAGGAAGCCATAGCATACATAGTACTGTATAGAGGACACTTGCTGTACAATAGTGCAACTGTGTACAGTGTCATGAATTCTGTACAACACCTTCTGTTCTGTACCAAAGCCATGGTCTGTACAAAGGCAGTAGTCTGTACAAAGTTAGTATGGTCAGTACTGACCATATAATCTGTACAGTGTAAATAGGACTGCCTAGCACTGTACTATATCCTTGGACTGTGCAGTAATTAAGTACAGTACAGTACAGCACATTGCAATGAATCTGGACAGCACTGTAGTTTAACTGTACCTTTTCTGTACAGCTCGACGGTAATCAGTGTGACTGTAGCTCTGTAACTCACTGTTCAAACCTGTGCAGACACTTATGTATTTGCTGATGTGGAGTTACTTTAAGAGTTGCATTCACATGGTACAGGTCATCAGCATGGAATCTGATGAGAATTGTGTCAGATCTCTTTTTTATGGAGGAGGAGGTGGAGTTTGTTCAAAAGACCATAGGTGTCCCCACTTTTGCCAACTTTGGTATGGAGATGAGGGAAAGTGTGAACTCCGGAATGTGTAGAACATCACTGAGTGTAATTTCATAGTGTTGGCCCTTCACATGGCTTCAGAGAACCACCATTCCAATTCCAATAGTATTCATTGTGAAATCATCCCTGAACTTGATTTTTCACAGAGGGGTGAGTGTGGAATAGATATAAAACCATATCCGATATAGAACCATGTGTGAGGTAGCTCTAGAGTCTATGATGACCGGAGTTCCTGTCATTTGCTTTTCAATGCAGCATAGATTTGAATATGTTTGTATAAGGCACAGTCTACATGTTTGCTACCTAATTTGTCTGTCCTAAATATCTGGACTCTGGTGTCCCTCCCACTTTCTTTGCCTTTTCCTTGCACTTCTCTTTTAGCTCCGCTGGCCAATGTTCTTGTTGTCTATAATCTGTTGTGTTGTGACTATCCATTTTGTAGTACTCACACCACTTTCCTTTTGACCTTTTCTTCTGCTCTGTTTTGGCAATGCATGCAGAGTCAGTGAAGCAGAGTTAGAGTCAGAGTCAGGCTTTCTCACAGAGGATGTGGGTCTTAACACCATTGAAGGTCAATTTGTCTTCCTCCATGGAGTTGAAAATTGAGGAGGTGAAGGCATCCCATTTCAGAGTGTGCAGGAGTGAGTTTAATAGGATGAAGGTGAGCATTTTACTGTCCATGCTCATTTTCATCATGATGAGATGGGACTCCAGTGTCCAGAGAGAGGTAATGTGGTCAAAGACATTGGTTGGACTTGCTGTCCCATTTGTAGGAAAGGAGTTGTTGAAAGGAATAAAATGCAGAGGCAAGATTTGACATTTTGTGAAGTGTCACAAGGTGGTCGAATAATGCCTTGGCCATGGTGTTGTGAGCAGTCTTGATCAAGAGTGTGTCACACATGTGGTTCTGAATAATACCTTGTGTGTTTTCATTGCATTCTGTCCATTTTCAGACATCTTCTATGGAGGAGATTACTCCAGAGATGGCCAGAGTGGGGGATTCTTTTCTGCTGCTGGAGCTGGCACTAAGGGCTAAAGAAGAAGACATGAAGGGGAATAGGTTGGTTCTGAGGGTTACTCTGAGACCTTCTCATGCCAGAGCTTTGAGGTGATGCAGAGCTTCAATATTTGGACGTTGATGGGCCCTGTGAGCAGGGGACAGGTAGCAGTGTTTCTGAAGTTGAACTCAGACATTGGAGATGGACCCGGATGCATTGGGGTGGCAATGGTGTTCTGTGAGTGAGAATGGAGTTGTGTGTTGACAGCAATATTGCTAGTGTATGCTAGTGGGGCTCATAAGCTGTCAAAATCTATAGAGTGTGCAAAGGTACCCAGTACTCAGCCAGATGCCCAAGGGAGCAATCACAACTGAGTTGAGTTGAAGAGAACAATGGGATTAAGTAGTGAAATGATATGCATGCATCTAACTCTGGAAAACTCCAGTCTGCAGTTAAGTGAGGATAAGCAAAGTGTATTTGAGATAGCTCAAGATGAGAAAGAAATGGTTCAAAGAAAAAGAGATATGTTGCATGACTTTCAGAAGTCATATGATGTCTTAAGAAATGGTATGATGCAACAAGATATATTCCTGAAGTGGATAAATGCAACTCCAGAGTGAATAATATGGAAGATGTATGGAAAGAGGATAGAGTACCCTCAGAGTTGTACCAGAGTTATACTTTGACAGCTTCACACAAATCTTCAGGGGAACTATAAAGATACATTTGCACCTGTCACTCAATTTGACACAGTCATATTCCTTCCAGTGTTAGCAGCACTACATGATTGGAAAATATCAGCACTAGACATCAAAACAGCATATCCATATGGAGATCTTGATGAAGAGATCTATATAATGTATTCAGAAGGCTTTATGGATTCCAGAAATCCCTCAGCAGTCTGTCTGTTAAACAAAGCCATACATGGACTAAATCAAACTGTGCTCCAATGAAACAAAGCACTCCATGCTTCTTTTATCAAATTCAGCTATAAAAGACTATATGCTAATACCAGAGTTTACATAAAGAAGAAAGGAAAGATCTTCATTATCATTGTGATATACACTGATGATGAACTTTTTATGGATAGTGACAAAACACTGTTCCTCAAAGAAAAGGAATGTTTCATGAAGAAATGCAAATGCAAATGAATACCTATCCATGAGGATAACAAGAGATTGAATCAAGTGAGGTCAAGAGAACTGTAAAACTCCTATGTCATCAAAATAGGAAAAACCTGATTCCAAGATTCCAAGACTCTTTTGATCTGTAATAGGCCCACTTCATTTCATAATGCTTGGAACAAGACCAGACATGGCACTTGCAGTAATAAAAATGTCACAGTTCTTTGCAAATCCAACAGAAGAACATTTGCAGAAAGCAATCTGGATAGTTCACTATGTTTCTTCAACAAAGAACCTGTGCAGCAAATATTCTGCAAATTGTCCTCAAAATGGTCTTATACATATTCTGACACAGACTGGGTTGGAAAATGTGTTATACTAAAGCAGAGTACTGTGGAATGACAGAAGTGGCAAAGCAAATAGTCTGGATGAGAATCCTATTTAAAGAACTAGACTTTCCACTCCAGCCAATTCCTCTATAAGTGGACAATCAAGGTGCTATATTTTTGGCATCAAAACCTGTATAGAAAGGTCACACTAATATGACAGAAAGAATGATCACTGCATTCGAGAAGCCATTGAGTTCAAAGAAGTTGAATTATTTTATGTCAAAACAACAAAACAATTTGCAGATATTTTTTCCAAGAATATGGGAAATGTCAAGTTTCAAGAAAACATAAAGGCTTTGAAATTGATTCCATGTCCTTCAAGTATGTAACATTCTAGTGAGGAGGAGTGTTGATATTCTATGAACCAAACACTAGATCTTGTGCTCTGTGAATACAGACAGACAATAGTGATAATAAACTATTCATGTTACTAAAGAATATAGGTCAAGACACTATGTGTGACTCATAAATGAATCACACTTAATGGAAATTCGATTAAAGTGTAATATTATTACACTTAGAATCGACCACATGATGATCTAGATGCAGTCTTTATGACTCAGCAATGATGACATCAGTCTGGATCTTTCCTAGCTCCAGAGCTGCTGTGTTGGGTCAATTCAGACCCAACTCCACCTATTTGAAATAAGTGGAGCAGCATGACACATGACAGATCCTCTGATGTCATTCTGACATCATCAAACTTGTTCTAGCTACATTATATACAAGTAAATACAGGTTTCTGAATGTGTTTAATGGAAATAGATGCTGTAATGTAATTAATAACCAGATTTATTTCCCCTCAAGATCAAGCTTCTAAGAAGTTCACAAGGGTTGATCTCATCAATTTCGACTAACCCAAACTTGAACACAAGAACTTTGATCTCTTTGTTGGTGAGCATCCTTGATTCACCTCTCTCTTCTCTACTCTGTACAACACAAGTACCCTTGTATCCTCCTGTTATGTATAGGATCTTCTAAACATTCTAATGTTTTACATTTAGTAAGTTATTATGCATCAAGATCTGGGTGCCACATGAACTAAATCATAGATAAAGTATATTGCGCACATTAGAAATGTCAGGGTCAAAAAGCTGACAGTGTGTGCATGATCACAAAATTATGAACTATGGCACTATTGAACCATATCAATCCCATCAGAGATGTGGAGCACCAACTTGATCAATTGACAATGAACAACTCTTAATGCATCAACAAGTACATCATTAAATTCCATCAAATTGCCACTCAACTCCAAGGTTATGGAGATGGCACCCTCCAGCACCATTTCTACAATGAACTCCCAGACCACATCAAAGATGAGACCACTCATGTTGGAAAATCATCCACCCTCTCTGAACTCCATCTTTTCACCCACAACATTGATGCTCACTACTGGGAGCATCAGTCTGAGATCAACTGCCAGACAAAGTCCTTCATCCTATCATCATCCTCTGCCAAAGCCTTTACATCCACCTCTGACTCTGTGCATGTCATCTCCTCATCCACCTTCATCTCTGCTCTGTCCTTCAATGACTTCAACCTTTCTGACAACTTCATTGAGTCTGATGATAAGGATCTTCTAGACTCCTCCATATCTTTGGAAACCAGACCATCGACTTCCAGTCTGGATGTGCACAAATAGTGTATCCCATCACTCTGCACAATAAGGATAGCATTCCTTGATCTGTACATCAAGAAAGGGATCAGAATGAGTTCATTTCTTCCATTATTCATCCTCCACTTCTACTTCATCTCCCTCCTGGTCATTCTTTCCATTTTCCCTCATAGTTGTTATCACTCCAACCACATTTTTATGTCACTCTGCTAGATGAATATTTTTTGATTTGCTGAATACCACTGACTTCCCTGCTTTGATCCATTGATCAACAGGGCTGTGAGCAGTTCCTTTCCTTCTGGTCACTCATACTTCCATGCTAGCCCCCAAGCGCATCTCAGTAGCCTTGAGACCTCATCCTCTGGCTGACTCTGGCACTATGCCACCTCTGATACACCATGTTTCCTGCTCTGTTCCTGTCCACTCTGCTCCATGTGCCTTCAGTAATGTGATCACCATGAGTCCTCCCCACATCTCCCTTGCTCTCTGCACTACAACCATTCCTCCACCTCCTTCTCTTTGGTCTCTAAAGGTGCTCTGCATCTGAGGTTGAATTATTCCCTCAGTTCATCTGCAGGGTTTTCATCTTAGATATTGCCCTTCAACACCTCTGATATTTCCATGCTCCGATAAACTTTCACTCTTTGCCTCTTTCACCACTGTCAACACTGGAATGTTGACCTAAAGAGGGGAATAGCAATGCTGTCTCTCTGATCCCTGTCATCCACTCCACTACCTCCCAGAGTTGCTTTGTATGCTCCATGGCAATTCACTCATTTCATTTTCTGCCTCACTCCTTCATTCTCCCCTGAGTTCCAGTTGTTGTGCATCAGATGTTGAGTTTTCTCCAACTGTTTATTTGCAGGGCTGTTTCTTGGGTCATCTGACTTCCATACCTTCAACTCCAATTTCAATGATGCTGCATTTCATGTCAATGACAGGCACACTACTCTACTCCTTACATTCTGATGACAATTCATTCTCTGCTGCCTCCACTTCCCCCCTCACCAACTCTGCCAACTCCTTTCCTACATTCTACTCCTATGACTCCTTCTGCAACCACACCTCCATCACCCCATATACCTTCTCCATCTTCAACTCAATGAGGCACCCTATTAGATAATTCTGCATTTCAAGGTGTCTGTTCAGCTCTCCGACCACAGATTGCATCTCACAGATCACCACTGTGACTGCACTGTCCTCTGCCTGACCCTTCAGCTTCCCCACCTTATCCTCCATTTACACCTTCTTCTGAGGCTGCTCTGAGCCCTCCACCCTCCTCCTCTGCTTTTGCTCCACCTTCTCCTCCCTGATCTGCTCACACCTTACTTTGGCATCTTGGCATACCATGCAAACATGGACTTTCCAGTTCCAAGCTTGCAGTCAAGCCCCCAGTCCTTGACCTCCCACACCCTACAAGGGTATTTTTTTGCCTTTCTGGAGCTCTTTTCCACCTCCATCTGTCACCCTCCAAGTCAGTCACCTTCATGCCAATGACTTGCACACTCACCAATTTCTGGGCCTTCTTGATCACCCTTGCAGACTCCACTGCCACCCTCTGTGCCTGTACCTCTACCCTCTGACTTACCTCTGTGAGCTTCCTCTTTTCTCTTCATTTTCATCTTCTTTACTCAGAAGCCTTTGCCTGCCACAACACATTGTTGTTGTCTTCATGCTCCACAAGATATATGTTAGACCAAGTTGTGATGTTTCCAACTCTACTAAGGACTTTATATCCTCTTTCAAACTCTGAAGCTGAACAACTTCATATTGTCTTAATGGCCTTCAGGGGTTCAGGCCCTAAGGAGGAAATACAGTCATATCCATAACAACTCCAGACC
>JBBPTO010001908.1:0-13017 GCA_038094155.1 Pulveroboletus cf. aberrans
GATGTAGCTAAAAAGACTAACCTCAGTTGCACAGTGGTAGTGGAACAACTGAGGAAGGGATGACAAAGTGGACTGTCTAAAATACTGATGGAAATCAGAGCGCATGAACTCTGATGTAACTCCGACATAATGTCTGGAATAGGAAATAGGAGGTCTGAAAGGGAAAAGAGACGTTACTGAATATTGGGTCAACTCTGAATAACTCCAGAGTCAGGAGTTGTACTTAGTAGGTGAAAGCTTCAGAGTTGAGCAGAACAGGTCTGGAGTAAGTTGGAGGACCTTGGAGGAGTTATATATTTTGACAATTATTCACTGATCGTATGACTTGTTACATTTTTTCTAAGCTATTCCTTTCTCATCCCAAGCTATTCCAAATGGATCTTGCTTACCCTCGCTTAACTCTGGACTGGAGTTTTCCGGAGTTAGACGTGCACATACCATTTCACTATTTAACCTTCATGTTTACGCCAACTCACCTCAGTTGTAATTGCTCCCTTGGGCATCAGGCTGAGGTGAGGCTTGATTGTCTTTTACCTATAGTTATGCTAATAGCTAGTAGTGCTGGGTATCTCTGCCCTTACTATAGGTGAATAGTAGTTGTGATTGCTCCCTTGGGCATCAGGCTGAGTGCTGGGTATCTCTGCCCTTACTATAGATCTTGACAGGTTATGAGCCCTGCTAGTGCACACTAGTAAACTCACTGTCAGACACAACTCTGTTCTCATCCACAGAACATCGTTGTCACCCTGATGCATCTGGGCCCTCCTCCGATGTCCTCCAAAGCCACCTTCAGAACTGTCGCCACCTTTCCATTACTTACTGGGCCTGCAAACTTCCAAATATGGAAACTTTGCATTACCTCAAAACTCTGCCATGAAAAGGTTCTCAGAGTGATGATCAGAACTGACATATGTGCCTCCACGTCTCCTCCTCCAGCTCCCAGCACCAACCCCACTGAAGGGAAAAGATTCACAACTCTGAGCATCTCCTTCAGAGTCATCACCTCCACTGAAGATGTTTGAAAATGAACAGAACAGGATGAGAAGGCATAGGGTATCATTTAGGACCATATCTGTGATGCATTACTGATCAAAACTGCCCACCATACAATGGCAAAAGTGCTCTTCGACCACCTTGTAACACTCCACGAAGCCTCAAACCTTGCCTCTGCCTTCTACTCCTTCTGTCAACTCTTCTTCTCCAAGTGGAACGGCAAGTCTGACATCTCCGATCACATCACTTTCCTCCAAACGCTCAAATCCCACCTTGCTGCGATGAAATTAGGCATAGATAGTAGAATGCTCGCTTTTGTTCTATGCAACTCACTCCCGCATACCCTGGAGTGGGATGCCTTCACCTCCTCCATCGTGAACTCCATGGAGCATGACAAGCTAACCTTTGATGCTGTCGAGATCCGTATCCTATCTGAAGAAGCCTGACTCTGGCTCTGACCCCACTCCTCCAACTCTGCTCATGTTGCCAAAATGGAGCGAAAGAAAAAGGCGAAGGGAAAGTGGTGTGAGTACCACAAAATGAATAGTCACAACATGACAGAGTGTAGGCAATGAGACTGTTGGCTGGAGGAGCTGAAGGAAAAGCACAAAGAAAAGGTGAACAAAGCAGAGGATACGTTGGACCCCGGACCCAGAGGTACGGAGCAGATAAACTTAGATAGCGACCATGTAGACCGTGCTCTGTACAAACGCATTCAGGCCTATGTCACATCCGATAAGCAAAGCTCCGACAACACCATCATCATAGACTCTGGAGCCACTTCACACATGGTCCCACACTGGAGATGGTTCCACACCTACTCCACACTCGCCCTCCCCTGAAAAATCAAATTCAGAGATAACTCCACCATAAACGCCATAGGAATCAGAATGATCGTCCTCTGTAGCCACATCAGAGAACAACGCTATGAAATAACACTCAGTGACGTACTACACATCCCAGAGTTCATGCTCTCCCTAATCTCCATTCCAAAACTGGCAAAGACAGGAATAACCACCTCCTTCCCTGCAAACTCTGCCTCCTGCTCCATAAAGGGGAAATCTGACATTATCCTCACCGGATCTTACATGGATGGCCTATACCATGCAAAGGCAACTCTGAAATCCCCTCTGGAACTGAGTCTAACCACTGTTGACATAAACTTGCTCCATCAATGCTTAGGGCACATCAGTATGCCCTGCATACAAACCATGGTCCGACAGGGGCAACTCCAAGGCATTGATGACACCTCCGGAGTACCAGAGCCCTGTGAGCCATGCATCATCAGAAAGATGAAAAAGTCTCCTTTTGAACCCCAGTCAGAACCACTGCCACAAAGCCTCTGCAGGTCATCCACTCCAACGTCAGAGGCCCAATATCTCTGCAATCCTGGGAAGGCTACTGATATTGGCTACTCATCATCAATAACTTCTCCCACTTCCCTTGGATCTACTTCCTGAAATGGAAGAGCAATGTCTGTGACACCTATGAGAAATGGAAATTTGATGTGAAAGCACTATTCCACATGGAGATAGGCTTGGAGCATCCCTCCAAACCACACATCCATTTCCTAAGGAGTGATGGAGGCAGTGAATACACAAATGTGGAACTTAAAAACACACTCCAAAATGATGGAATGCTCCTTGAAACCTCCGCTTCATACACTCCTGAGCAAAACAGCCCAGTGGAGCAAATGAACCAAATACTCTCCCTCCTTGCAAACTCCATGCTGGAGGACTCAAAACTCCCCAAGTCCTTCTGGACCAATGCAATATCCACCACTGTGTATGTCACAGCCCGAAGTCTGGCCTCCGCACTCGGAGGAGATACCCCATTCCATAAATTATTTGACTGACAAGCCAACTCCTCCATCTTTTACCCCTTCAGATGCCTTGCCTATGCCCTCATTCCCAAAGAACAACGTAAAGGCAAGTTCTGACCACATGGATGAAAATGCATCCTCCTCGGGTACACCCACAAACAACAGGCCTACAAACTCCTAGACCTAGAATGGTGGACCATCATCTCCAGTTGACATGTCACATTCAATGAGTCCAGAACAGTTTCAGAGTCGGAAGCTACCCCTCAGAAATGTGCATCTGAGGGTCAGTGGGAGGGCTTCAATCCCCTGACTTCCGCTCAGCACTCCATAACAACAAACCCTGACTCTGAAGAAGACTGTGAAGACACACCACCTCTGACAGCAGTGGGAGCACCTTCTCTGCCAGAGGCCACTATCAACGACCTAATGGAGCAACTCAGCCAGCTCCACTTACAACCTCCAAAATCACCTCCAACTTCTGCTGCGAACCCCAAACAATGCTCTGTTCCGAGATCACCTCTGGTCAAAATCATCGCTGGAGTTCACAGAAGCAACTGAACATGGCAACCAGCTAACAAAAACTGGGATTACCTATGAACACTAGAGGAAGAAGTGCAATGAAAACAAACAATGACAGCAACAGAAAACGACGCAGAGGAAGCTGAAGTAGAAGACGTCCTATCAGAGCCTGAAATGGAGGTTGACTCCTTCGACGAAACTCTGAAGATTCCAGGAACTTTCTACAGCATGGAAGAAGAACTCCATGACTGAATGTTCATGGAAGCTGCCCACACATCAACCAGAGAGGACCTCCCAAAAACCATCAAGGAGGCATATACACGTCCGGACTCCGATTTATGGAGGTCTGCTGTAGAGGAAGAGCTCCAAAGTTCAAATGCAAATCACATATATGAAATGGTACCAATTCTGACCAGAGTGAAACCCATCACCTCCAAACCCATATTCCACATAAAGTATAATGAAAATGGAAAGGTTAACTGCTACAAGGCCAGAATTGTTGCACGTGGCTTCACTCAAAAAGAAGGAATCGACTACCAGGAAGTACAGTCGCTAACTTAGACTCCGTACAGACCATCATCTCTCTTGCTGCAAAACACAACTTGGAACTAGATCAAATGGATGTCTCCACAGCATATCTGAACAGAGAACTAGACAAAGAACTTTACCTCCTACCTTCAGAGGGTGTTCTGATCCAACTGGGTCATTGCTGGCAACTCCAAAGGTCCCTGTACAGACTGAAACAAGCTGGACGAACATGGAACAAAATGTTAGGCAAGAAACTCAGTGAGCTTGGGTTCACACACCTAGATATGGAGACATGTTTATATGTTCTCTGGAAGGACAGACAGGTGTGCTTTCTAATTGTATACATTGACAACCTTCTCCTTGCAGTGAGCACTCAGACCTTCATGAACTCCATAAAACAATCTCTCTCCTCTGCATTCAAAATGCATGACCTCGGAGAAGCGAAGTTCATTCTGGGGTTTGTGTCAGGATCTGTGTGCTATGGAGGGGCAGGAAGGCCCAGACTACAGACATAAGTGACAGAAGTAGTAAATGTAACTGGAAACTCACCTTAGTTGACACACAGATGGTAGGACAACTGAGGGAGTGAGATGAGAAAAATGGACTAAAATAGTGATGGAGATTGAGCATATGAACTCCGATGTAACTCTGATATGATGTCTGAAATAGGAAATATAAGGTCTGAAAGGAGAAGAGGATCTTACCGAGTGAAAACACCAACTCTGAGATGTTCTGGAGTGGAGATGGCAGCATTGGTGTGCATTGACCTTGGAGTTGTGACAATGAGCCTCAGAGGAGGTTGGAGGTCAGAGAAGGTACATTTTGACAGTTGAAGATCAAATGAAACTGCGAGCTCTGAACAATCGCCTTGTCCCAATGCCAATATGTCCAAACCATTTTGCAATGCTCCAGCATGGCAGACTCCAGACCTGTCTCAACTCTGATGGCCCACAACCTTTCTCTCTCTGCCAACAATCCAGAGGACAACACCGTTATCACAGAGATGACCATCAGAGGGAAAACAGTCACATACCTGACCATCATAGGCTCTCTAATGTACCTCATGCTCAGAACACGTCCAGACCTGGTATACGCAGTTGGAACGCTCAGCTACTTCAGTGCAACACCAAAGAAGTGTCATTGGGAAGTGGCAAAATGTGTGTGTCATATCCCAGAATCCAACTGAGTCAACTCTGACCTCCAGAACCCAACTCTGCTTGTTCCTCCAGTGATCCCTTACCAATTATGCAACGCCGTAACTCTGGACCCCTTTTAGATTTACTTATGTATGTCTCTTGTTCTCTATTTAGTATAGTCTTGCCCCTCTATCCCCTATGACACTGTGTAGCACAGCTCTGGCTCATTCCTGGCCTGGAGCACAGCTCCAGCACTCAGACATCTGACCTCTGTCTTATATATCTACATAGCCCTCCGTTACTAATCCACAGTCACTCCGACGTATATATACTTCAACTTCTGTATGTAGATACCTCAGCCTGAATATCATCTTAGACTCTCTCTTCCAATCTCTCTCTGGATTCTCCAATGCGTCTCCATGTCATATCCATGACAACTCCAGTCCTTCAAGCACCAACTCCACTCCTATCTCTGGTGTGTTCACACCCATTATGCATCTTCATTCCTCCAGACCTCTGTACATATATCATGTTATGTCTTTGTTCCTTATTTAGTTAGATCTCATGCTCTGTACCTTTCCCTGTCACTGTGCAGCACAGCTCTGGCGAACTGCACAACCGGTGTGCAGCTCCAGTTCTTAGTTTCCTGACCTCCGTTTCATTACTCATCTGTTATGACTTCATTACAAATCTGATGCTCCTCCATACTAAATATTCTGTACCATCTCTGCTGTACATATCCAGTCGTAATATTGAATTGAGTACTTGATGTCCTCTCTTTGATCAGCTTGATGCTCAGCTCTTTGCTGAACTCCGATGGATATCCTATTCTCCTCTGAGTCTAGATGACTCAACTCTGAACCTCTGAATCCTCCAACAAATACAGGACCACAACACTGAGACTTGGATAGTGGCACACCACATAAGGTGAAGGCAAGGTCCTACCAATATCTCCGGAGTTCCAGAGATACACCGGAGTTTGTCTGCACAGCTCTAACAGTATATTATGACTCCATACTGTTCAAGTCTCCATCCTCATACTATGTCTATCTTCACTTCTCACTCTCAGTCCTCTCGTGCCTCTGGCACAACCTTCCCTTCATCCTCTCGTTATCACTCCCTTAGCATCTTCACCAACTGTCACTGAAATCTGGAACCTATCACCAAGTTCCAAAGTTTCTTTGCACAACGTGTCCCTCCGTCCACATCTCAAGCACACATCACACTGTAGGGAACAGTAGTTCCCTGTCCTCATATCTGGCATATCCTGTATGATCCAGTTTCATATCCAATCTGATCTGTCCTCGTCCATCACCCGTTGATAAGTCATACCTTCATTTTACTACACCAGACACTTTCGTTTGTACATCTGGTCAATCTGGCTCTGTCAATCCGGTCACTGGATAGTTGATCTGACAACCCAGTTTTCAATCTGGTTGCACGCTTTACATGTATTTAGAGTCTTGGGTGTGCCCAGACTATAAAAGCTGTGTTTCGCACGGAGCACAATATCATCGATCTATCTGCCGTCTATCTTCTGTCCATCTTGAGTTCATTTCTTTGTCATCGTCAGTGATCCAGCTGTGTCTGTGATCATCTCTTCATCCTTCTCTTCTGATCTGTAAAGAATCAAGTCCTGTGCTCATCAGCCGTGTCTGAAGCTCTTTCTGATCATCATCCATTCCACCTCCTGTAAGTCCTGTGGTTCTCTTCCATGGAGCTCTACTCTATGAATTCCCCCTGGGACGGACCTATCATCCCTTCATTTTCTTTCTTTGTATTACTGACCTGCTAGTTTCCTGTCTGGAGACATATAGCAGTCTAACTCATTCAACATCTCTTCAATGCCAACTCCGTCCACTTTGAGCATGCACACCACAACACCCAGATGCTCTCCCTGTACCCCTTCTGCCCATAGTCACTCCAGAGCTTTGGACCAGCCAGGAGTTGTTCTCTCCAATGGTGAATCCGACTTCTCCAGTGACAACTCTGACAAACCTGTCCCTCAAGACGTGATGAGCACCCTGGCATGTGCAATTCGTGCCCTCAATTGCTCCAGTCATCATTCTTCCTCCCCCTATTCCTCTGACCATGCAAAAGTTAGGGAACTTGACCAGTTTGATGGGTCTGACCCATGCAAACTCTGAACCTTCCTGACACAGTGCGAACTCCAATTCCAGAACTGTCTGAAAGTGATCCACTTCAACTGCACTAGAGTCACATATGCGCAGTCTTATCTCAAAGGAATGGCACTAGAATGGTTCAAACCTGACCTTCTCCTGACAGTCACCTCCAAACTCCGACCACTCTGGATGGACAACTACAACGAGTTTGTTCTAGAGCTCCAGATCAACTTCAGACCTCATGACCTCATCAGAGATGCAGAGCATCAGCTTGATCAATTGACGATGAAGGACTCTCAACGTGTCAACAAGTACATAGTTGAATTCAACAAGATTGCCTCTCAACTCCGAGGTTACAGAGATGGTGCCCTCCAGCACCATTTCTACAATGAACTCCCAGACCGCATCAAAGATGAGATCACTTGTGTTGGAAAACTGTCCACACTCTCCAAGCTCCATCTCCTCACCCACGACATCAACACCCGCTACTGGGAGTGTCAATCTGAGATCAATCGCAAGGCAACGTCCTCTGTCCCCTTGCCCTCTGTATCCACCTCCAGCTCCATGCCTGTCACCTCCACTCCTGTCTCCACTCCTGTCCCCTCTGATCCATCCTCTGACAGCCCTGACCTCTCTGATGACTCCATTGAGTCTGACGATGAGGACCTCCCAGACTTCCCTGAATCTCCAGAAATCAAACTGGAGGCTTCCAGCCTGGAGGCGCACAAATAGTGTACCCCTTTGCTCCACATGATTAGGGTAGCATCCCTCGATTTGTGCATCAAGAAAGCAATTAAAACATGTCCATTCCCTCTGTTTCCTCCATCCTCCATCCTCTGGTCCTACTCCATCTCCATTTTGGTTGTCCTCTCCATTTTCTTACAGGTGTCATCACTCCATCAACATTTTATGTCACCCTGTTGGATGAAATGCTTTTGATTGCTGAACACCACTGACTCCCCCACTTCAATCCGTTGATCGACAGGGTCACGAGCAGTACCTTTCATTCTTGTCACTCATACATTCATGCCAGCCCTGTTAAGACTGGAACATCCTCCACTCAAACTCTGGTCAGAGATTGGAGGTTGAAGGGGAACGAACGCTGGAGGTGATTGGACGTCCGGAGGGTCGCATCCAGAGGAGTGAAGGCTTGACGCAGGACTTATGTGTTGCATCTTCGCACTGTCATGGCCTTCATTGATCAGAGATGCATTGAAGGTACTTGGAGATGACCAGAGGACTGTTTTAGTCGATATTCAGCCTAAGGTATCTACGTACAGATACAGGCCTTTATATATATGGAGGGGACTGTGGATTAGTAAATGGAGGTCAGATGACTAAAGTATTGGAGGTCGGATAAGTACATGCCAGAGCTATGCTCTGGGTCAGGAATGAGCCGGAGCTATGCTATACAGCATCGGAGGGGGCAGAGGGGTGAGACTATACTAAATAGAGAACAAGAGACATATGTAAGTAGATCTAAGAGAGGTCTGGAGTTATGGAGTTGCATAATTGGTGAGGGATCACTGGAGGGACAAGTGGAGTTGGGTTCCGGAGGTCGGAGTTGACTTGATTGGATTCCGGGATATGACAAGCCCCCCATGAGCTCATCTCTGTGGCCTCCGGACTCCATCCTCTGGCTGACCCAGCACTATACCACCTCTGATGCACCTAGTTTCCCACTCCAACCCTATTCTGTTTCACTCCATGAGCTTCCGGTGATCCAGTCACCATGAGACCTTGGACCTATGGTCCTCCCACCTTCCTGTTACCCTCCGCATCATGACCATCCCTTCATCTACTTCTCTTTAGCCTCTACAGGCCTTAGAAATTGCCCTCCAGTAACTCCATACTCTGGCAACTCCCATTCTTTTCCTCTTTCATTGCTGTCAATGCTGGAACGTTGACCTAAAGAGGGGGATAGTGACCCTGTCCCTCTGATCCCTGTCCTCCGCTCTGCTCTGAAATACTCCGCTTTCCACCCCATTATTCCATTTTCCTCTCAGTTTCAGTTGCTGTGTGTCAGATGTCAAGTGCACTCCATCTGTTCATTTGCAGGGCTGTTCCTTGGTTATCTGACCTCCACACCTCCATTTCCATTTCCAGCAAAAGACTCAATTCGTGTCTATTATGGGCACACTACCCTACTCCTCATATTCTGATGATGAATCTTCCTCTGTTGCCTCCTTTACCAACTCCACCAAATCCTTCTTCACATCTCAATCATGCAACCCTGCCTTCAATCCCACCTCCAGGACTCTGTACATGTCCTCAGTTTTCAGCTTGATGAGACACGCCAGATAGTAATTCTGCAAGTCAAGGCACCTGTTCAGTCCCTTGACAAGCTCCTGAAACCCTTGGACCACCACTGTGACCTCACTTCCCTCTGGCTGCTTCTCTGGCATCTCCACTCCCTCATCTGTCCATGCATTCTTCCGAGGCTGCTTCAATCCCTCTGCCTTCTTCTTCTGTTTCTGCTCCACCTTCTCCTTTTCAACCTGCTTGCACCTTACTTTGATGTCTTGGCATGCCATGCAGGACGTGGACTTGCCAGTCCCGACCTCGCAGTCCAGCCCACGGTCCTCACACCTCCAACACCCCACAAGGGCATTCATTCATTCCTTCCCTTTTCTGGAGTTCTTCTCTGACTACATCCGACGCCCTCTGAGTCAGTCGCCTCCATGCCGATGACTCACCCACTCACCAATTTCTGGGCCTTCTTGCCCACACACCTCGTGGCTTCCTCTTCCGCCCTTGCCAACTCCTCTGCCACCCTCTGCACCTGCACCTGCACCCTCCAGCATGCCTCTTCTTCCACCTTTCGGTGAGCCTCCTCCTCCTCAGCCTTTCAGTGGGCCTCCTCTTCCCTCTTCACTTTCATCCACCTCCTCCACTTGGTGGCCTTTGCTTCTCACATTGCATCATCGTCATCTTTGTGCTCCGCAAGACGTGCTTCAGACCAGCTTGTGATGTTGTCGAAATCAGACATGGTTGTGGTACAAGATCAAGCCATGTTCCAACACCATCCCAGACTTTATACCCTCTTTCAGACTCCAACACTGACTAACTCCGCATTATTCCCAAAGGGACTTCAGGGGTTTAGTCCCAAGAGGGGAATACTGTCATATCCATGACAACTCTGGTCCTCCAAGCACCAACTCTGGTCCTATCTCCAGTGTGTTCACACCCATTATGCATCTCCATTCCTTCGTTCCTCTGTACATATATCATGTTATGTTTTTGTTCCTTATTTAGTTAGATCTCACATTCTGTACCTTTCCCTGTCACTGTGCAGCACAGCTCTGCTGAACTGCACAACCAGTGTGCAGCTCTGGTTCTTAGTTTTCTGATCTCTGTTTCATTACTCATCCATTATGACATTATTACAAATCCAATGCTCCTTCATACTATATATTCTGTACCATCTCCGCTGTACATATCCAGTCGTAATATTGAATTGAGTACTCGATGTTCTTTCTTTGATCAGCTTGACACTTGGCTCTCTGCTGAACTCTGACGGATATCCTATCCTCCTCCAAGTCTAGACAACTCAACTCCAAACCTCCAAACCCTCTGACAAATACAGGACCACAACACTGAGACTTGGATAGTGGCACATCACATAAGGTGAAGGCAAGGTCCTACCAATATCTCCAGAGTTCTGGAGATACACTGGAGTTCGTCCGCACAGCTCTAATACTCTGACCAAGAAAGCAATGACAGTGCAAAGACGTGACACACAAGTCATGCATTGAGCCTTCACCCCTCCAGACCCCCAGCCATCTCTGGCCATTCGATCCCCTTTGACCTCCCATCTCCGACCAGAGTTTGAGTGGAGGAGATTCAGTCTTAACAGCATGCTCCAATATATCTGGGAGATGCCGGAGATGGAACTCCGTTACAATGGAAATGAAGTCTTCATGGATTTAGATTTCTATGGGTACTCTGATGCAGGATGGTCACAGGACCCAGATAACTCCTGCTCTGTCTCCAGATATCTTTTCATCAGCAATAGGGGAGCTATCTCCTGGTCAAGTAAACTGCAAAGCATGGTAGCATTGTCCACTATGGAGTTGGAGTACATTGGGCTTAGTAATGCTGGGCAACACCTTGCCTGGCTCTGCAGCTTCTTTGAGGAGATCGGACATCTGCAACTCTGATCTACAATCATTCACTGCGACAATCAGGCTGCCATCATTCTCTCACGGGACCTGCAGTTCTGTGCTTGAATCAAACACATCCAATGAAAGTGCCACTTTGTTCAGGATGACTTAGTTGGAAAAGGAGAAGCAGTGGTCTGGTATGTTCCTATCAGAGATATGGTTGCAGACATTCTTACAAAGCCACTTACTCAGGAGAAACATTGGAAGTTTGTTTGATCCATGGGACTTCATATGCGCATGAGTGGGAGTGTCAAAGTATAACTCTGGTACAACTCCAATACAACTCTGAGGGTACTCCACTCTCCTTTTGTACGTTCTCCACTCCATTTACTCTGGAGTTGCATTTACCCTTTTCGGGGATATATTGCAACATTATTCACTGATTGTATGACTTCTGAAAGTTATATGACTTGTTACATTTTTTCTGAGCTATTCCTTTCTCATCCCAAGCTATTCCAAATGAATCTTGCTTACCCTCACTTAACTCTGGACCGGAGTTTTCCAGAGTTAGATGCATGCATAACATTTCACTATTTAACCTTCGTGTTTACACCAACTCACCTCAGTTGTGATTGCTCCCTTGGGCATCAGGCTGAGGTGAGGCTTGATTGTCTTTTACATATAGTTATGCTAATAGCTAGTAGTGCTGGGTGTCTCTGCCCTTATTATAGGTGAATAGTAGTTGTGATTGCTCCCTTGGGCATCAGGCTGAGTGCTGGGTATCTCTGCCCTTACTATAAATCTTGACACCTATTCCTCCCATTCCATGTCTCTAGAAGAGTGGAACTACCCTATGGCAGATAAGGAGATGTTGAGTGTCATCTGAGCCCTGGAACTGTGGAGACATTATTTAGAAGGTGCCAAGCAGGAGTTTGAAATCTAAACCCACAGTGGTTCATGCAGTGCCAGGACCTAAATCATCAACAGGCTTGATGGGCACAATATCTAACTAGATTCAATTTCAAGTGGATTCACAAGGATGGATCTACTATGGGCAAAGCAGGCACCCTATCTAGAAGAGAAGATCATACTCAGAGAGTAGAAGATGATAATAAGGGAGTGCTAGTCATTCCGCCAGAGAAGATTAGGATGACCATCTTGATCTCTGATGAAGGTGAACAACTGAAACAAGACGTCAAGGATGCAACTGTAAGATTGAAAGAATCAGAAGAAATGAAACTTTGTGAAGAATATAGTATTTGTGAAAAAAAGGATGAAATCCTCTATGATATGAGAGGAAGAATGTTTGTTCTAGCAGATCCGGAACTCTGGATGCATATAGTGCAGATGCACCATGACACACCTGTTGCTGGACACCCAGGATATGAAAAGACCATAGAACTGCTGCAGCGCAGCTATTATTGGCCAGGAATGGCAAAGTTTGTAAAGGGCTATGTTTCATGCTGTGATAGATGTGCACGTTTCAAGGGGAGTAACACAGCCCCTTCCGGAAAGCTGGTTCCACTGGAAGTACCAGAATCACCATGGGAACATATTTCTGCCGACTTTATCACAGACTTACCTCAATCCAATGGATTTGATGCCATCTTGACGGTGGTGGACAGGTTTTCAAAGGAAGTCGAATTTATTCCCTGCAATAAGACAATGACAGCGCTGGATACTGCACGTCTTTATCTATTGAATGTATGGAAGCATCATGGCCTTCCAAAGTCTATTATATCAGATCGAGGACCGCAGTTTGCCTCACAAGTTATGAAGGACATCTGCAAAAG
>JBBPTO010001909.1:0-13011 GCA_038094155.1 Pulveroboletus cf. aberrans
CAATGGCTGATTGAAGGGATACTGGTCAGTCCAAAATGATTCTAGCTGATGCTTCAGCTCCTCGACGATTTGTTTTGGGCCAATCTCATGCACCAACTTGCAAAATTGGTCGTCAGTGTTCGACTTCGCTTGTGCATGGTCTATCATGCTGCGTAACATTGATTTGAGATACTCCTCGACATGACTGTAGGCTCGCTGGTGAGGTAGCGACAGTTTTGTTTCGTTCGGGGTGCTGTTTGATGGCGGGATCCAAATGGTTGGTGCAGAGATGGCTGGTTTCAGGAGGAAGTCTGACAGTGGATAACCTGTAAATAGTGCATGTCAGTGTACCAGCGACGAACAGACCATTTAATGGGTTAACTCATATGTGGATCCAGTGCAAAAGCAGTGAAATACACATCATTTATGAAGAATTCCTTCCATCACGCATTGTATATGTTAATTACACTTCATAACAGGGCTCGTGGGACGCCTGTTGTATCCTCATCCTTTGAGAGCATGTCCTTGAGTGTTGCTCCAATTGCAAGCCAGAAAACAAACACGTCGGACCCATTTGCATGCATTGCCTCCAATGACCACAAGGATCGAATGAATGGGCCAACAATCTCAATGTACATACATCAGTAAAATAGTCAACATCTAATTTTGTCTTATTCATCTTATTCGCGTCTTATTCGGGCTTATTAGCTTACCATAAGCTGCCATAAGCTAATAAGCCCGAATTAGCCATCAATAAGACGAATAAAGACAAAATTAGATGTTGCCTATTTTACTGATGTATTCAAGTCAAGCTCCATTCGCATAAATTGGTGA
The DNA here is from genome assembly GCA_038094155.1 of Pulveroboletus cf. aberrans. NCBI lineage: Eukaryota > Fungi > Basidiomycota > Agaricomycetes > Boletales > Boletaceae > Pulveroboletus > Pulveroboletus cf. aberrans. The sequence continues at coordinate 814 of JBBPTO010001909.1, forward strand.
CGGGTGAGGAACATCTCCTGTACATTCTTGTTCTGGATATGTTGGGCACACAGATACCAAGCATACAAGTAAACACATACCTTGAACTTGATAGTCTTATTCTCAACGAGATTCCGGATGTTCGTAAGGCATTGCTCAATGGAGATGGCGGCTGACCAGTGTGTTCTGAATTGGGTGTTGCCAATTTTCTGGAGTTTTTTGATCGTTTGATCAACAGAGACAGTGTCACGTTCCTGAACAAGGTGTGCAACTGAGTGGGATGATTTACTGAAGTGTTTAAGGATCGGCTGGAGTTTTGCAAGCATCTGTGATCATACCTCAGGCTTAGACATTTTGGAGTGGTGACAATGCACCCATTGGAATTCGGATAGTTTTGTTATATCCTTGATAGTGTTCTGGAGGTGATGACACACATCATTAAGGTTCAAGATAGTTGGGAGCTCCTCAACAATATCACGCTGACTATTCTTTGTAACAGTAGTACTATCTGAGCAAATTGCAGCCCATTTATCCACCCCAACCTCCTCTATGGTCTGTCAAGTAGCATTACTACATAAGCCACATCAGTGATATAAGATTTGGCACACCTTGAGAATCTTTTCCTTTACCCAACCAACTGTATGATGTGCCGCAGACTCTTCATAGCCAGCTAGTAAATAAGAGGTGCGTTCTGGGGTTGTAGCATGAACAGTATAGAGTGATTGTGGCTTGCGAGTGGAAGTTCCATCAAAGGTCAGGGTAAGATTGTTGTGTTTTCTAAGTTCTGCCATTTGTTGTCCATGCACAAATGCCGCTTCCTTGGGAATAAAGTGATCAGTAAATGTACTTGATGATGTGGGATGATAACTCGGATTCAAAAGTGTCATTAACTCCTTCCACTCCTCACAATCGACCAGCGTCGGGACCACACCACGCACACACATAAGGCGCATGATTACATGATCCACCCTGGCTTGGAATTTCTGCCGCTCCTCATCACACTTCTTCTTTCCCGCTGCCCGAAATTGAGTGGGATCCAGGGTGGTCTGGGTCACAGTCTTCAAACGTTTTGCCTGGGGCTTTTCAGAGTCAGAGACTCCTGAATCGGCATCTTGAATTTGAGCACCAAGAGAAGTCTCCTTCGAAGCAGTAATTGCTTTTTCACGAAGATCACGAGATATGTGTGGACAGGTGACAGCATGCTTTAACACACGTGGCTCCTGTGGTGCACCTTTCCGAGTATGACCACATTGTGGACTGATGCAAGTCCATGACAACTTCCTTCTGGCTGTTTTCGGGTCGACCTCTTCAAATTTTGTAACAAGTTGGTTCATCAACTGCTTCATGGGGCGTCCAATTGCACCAGGCTGAACCACACAGCTCACAACACTTGTGCCATCAGAATTATGCTGAGATTGTGGGCCAGCCTACAAGAATGATTGGTCAGACACACATTTATAATTTGAGACATAACCCACAGATGATTGGCCTGCTGGCCCAGGCAGGCACATTTCATTCCTGCCAGTGAGTGGAGCAGAAGGAGTGGGAACTGACTTAAACTATCACAAAATAAAAGAGATGTCAGTATTGCATGTAACCCCTAGGAGTGACATTTTGGTACCTGAACCCCATATTGTTCATAGACTTTCTTTGCTCCGTGAGCAATGTCAACAGCCCATTTCTTGATAATGGCATCATTGGGATGTTTTTCATGGAACCTCTGCAGTGCATCAACCACTCCACAAATTGGTTCACCCCACTCCTCAATGGCCAGAATGCCATCTCCAGTTGTACATGCTTTCCATCCAAACACCCCCTTGAGTTGTTTGTTCAATGCCCCTATTTCACATCCTGTTCACTCCATAAGGTCATAATCCAGTGAAAAATACAAAAAGGTATCATATTTGGATGCAGATGGTACTCCAAGAGGCAAGTCATTCAGTAGGTTCTGCAGCATTGTGCGAAGGTGGATGAGGAAGGCTTGAAATGTTTCGGAGGTCAGTGACTCAGGTTCAGGGAGCAACATAGCAGTAGTGTGGGATGATTCACAATGATGGCGGAAAAGCAATAGTTGGGATGTGACAGAAAATTGCTCGAGTCACTACTCGCTTGCCAGTGATACTTAGCAGTACCTTTCAATACTTTTTCACAGTTTCTAACAGGCATAAATCAGGCTGACTTTTTCACAGCAGTTAATAACAGTTATTAACCGGTGTTTTATACAGCTGTTATTAACAATTGACTTTTACACCGTACCCCAGTCCCAGAGTGTGCAGTGCGGTGACGGCCATGTGCGACAAATGGGCGCGTCAATCATTAGGCGCATTTGGCGCTCGAGGGTGGAACGATCGGAACCTCCGCGTTTATCCCGTGCTTCTTTTCTGACTCATTTTCAAAATTCTTTTGGTGCAAACCAAACACGGAATCTTTTTATTTTCTCTCAAGAGCGATTTATCTTACTCTTGTCCAACCCCTCCCGTCGTAGGTCGTCAAGGTTCATAAGTTACTGACAAACGAGCCGGACACCGAATAGTGATGCAGGGTACTACTAACTATGTACATGTGGAGCGACATCCAGTGCTCATTTCCGTCCATTTTCGAGTCGACATTGCCGACCACTTGTACTACCGCCGACTACCTGCCGTCCCTGACTTTCGGGCCGAGAGGTTCGCCCGTCGTGCTGCGGTCGAGCACCTGCCCAACGTGACCTTCTTCGTCCGCCTCCCGGAGTTTCGGCCCACTGAGAGGTTCGCCCGTCGTGCTGCGGTCGAGCACCTGCCCAACGCGACCCTCTTCTTCGTCCACCTCCCGGAGTTTCGGCCCACTGAGAGGTTCGCCCGCCGTGCTGCGGTCGAGCACCTGCCCAACGCGACCCTCTTCTTCGCCCACCTCCCGGAGTTTCGGCCCACTGAGGGGTTCGCCCGTCGTGCTGCGGTCGAGCACCTGCCCAACGCGACCCTCTTCTTCGTCCACCTCCCGGAGTTTCGGCCCACTGAGAGGTTCGCCCGTCGAGCTACGGCCAACCAATGGTTCAGGGTAGATTCCCGATCTCGGGAGCACCTCTGGAGAGTGCCTGGCAATCACAGCAGCAGAAGCGGAGCCAAGGAAGAGAGCAAGTGCGACAACGGGGGATGAGAGACGCATGGTGATTAAAATGAGAACGGTTGCTTGAGAAGACTGACGAAGATGGTCCCCAGGTAGTCCACCTTTATATGTTCCAGGAAATGAATGCTGGGTTCATGCGGACCATACCGGTGAAATTCATCGGTTTGGCCTCCCTGCACGTCGACGGCCTTAACGCGTCGATGTATTCTGTCAAAATCCGCTAGCAATTCTGGCATCTATCCAGATTCTGGTCATGTGGTTAGGGGTCATGACGTCGTGAAAACGCGGGTCATGAGATTCGTTTGACGTTGGTGAGTCTCCATTGGAGGACGGTATACATGTGCGTGAAACGCTGTTCCGCTTGACCCATGACGGCAGAATCATTGGGCTCGGCTATTATTGGATGAATAGTAGACCAGAAGTTTCCAATTCCGTGTGGGTGCAAATCTTGTCCCCACTTGACGACAGAGTGGGCTTGGCGATGGTTACTATTTTTCGACCGGCCGGTGTTGCAAAATCTGCAAACCTCTTGCAAAGATATTAACATTCGTCAGCCTACTAAAATTAACAATCTACATGGAGCTAAGTGAAGCTATCGTCAAGATAAAATTGGCGCTTGAAACGATGTATTGAAGTTGCCAGAAGGGTGCCAGTACCTGCACTCGGATGTAATGTCACACTGTGGCACCAGATCGATCCCCGACGTGCCGGGCCCGCGATTCCCACTGATCAAAAGATAGTATCGGTTGTCCGTCGAACAATTGGGCAATATGAGGGTTCGACTGCGCATAAATGCAACGCACTAATTCCCGGTATTAGTGAATTGGTTTTTCATGGATGCAAACTACTTTTCTGTGTTAGGGTGCGCTACTTTTTCATGTCACAGTTGAGGGGTGCTGCTACCTTCCCGTGTTGGTGGGCGCAGCACGGGTAACTTAAGAGGAAAGAGACGCCGAGGCGTGGGATCAGGGAGAAAAGGCTCGAGCAGGAGCAGTCACAAAGGTCGCCCAACTTCTTACGCACCCCGGAGGCAAGCAAAGTCCAGGTAGACTAAGCCAACTATGCCAGTTGACGATATCCCTTGTCTACAACGCGGGGTCGAGATCGTCATTCACGACATGTATTTCGTAGCACCGTAACGTGGCGAGTCCGTACTCCACTCTTCGAGAAGTTCTTTGGCCGCAAGGATTGACTCTCTGGGGAGCGTAACTTGCAGTCACTGGCATCAGCAAAATAGAGGTGACCAAGTCTATATGACGGGGTCGCCGAACGAGTTGAACGGATCCACATGTTCACAGGTGCAGTACGACTCGGTGACCTCAAGGGCACAAAAATGTGTTGACCAAATATACTGGACGGCTTTCTTGGCCGAACATGAACGTTCATTTACGTTCGCATTTGTGTTCGTGTAGGCCTGTTGGATGCAACATGTAGAAAACAGGTCCGTATGGGTGCACATGATGCGCATCGAGAATTGAGTGTGCTCACCACTGGGGTATTACAAGCGCTGCGTAATGCAATGCACGCTTGGGTAAGCGCGCGTGCGACGTTCCCAGTGGGCCATCAGCGGGTTGCTGTCGTATCGCCTAGAGTCACGTTACCGCGATCATCACGTCGTCATCGCCTTCCGGCGTGCTGTGTCCCGTCACATCATCGTGTCGTCGTATTGAGACAGTCCGAACCTATGACCATCGCGCCGTTATCGTCATTATCCTCCCGTATCATGTCGGGAAGTGAAGGACGAGGTGACACGCAACTGGTGCACACCAAAGCCTGGTTGAAACGTACCACAAGCAACCGCTGCCTTGGAACAGATGCCTGGCAGCCCTTTGACGTCTAGTGTTGGGCGACTCGTTATCGATTATCGTCGATTAAAGATATATAATCTGTAGTGCAGATGTCACTCAGACCATAGACGGTTAGTCGAGGTGATATATTGAACGTTGAACCCCACCGTCAGAGTCAGATTAAAATTTATTATTGAGCTATGAAAATATCTGAGCTGTGCGGACGGGTACTTACATAGAACTCATGTGAGTGCATACGCAATGGACCGATTCAATATTGCCGCATTGCGCGGATGGCACACTCCATGCTCGGGTGCTACGCGATCGAAGTCTGGAAGCCTTGAACTTCTATGACGGCTAATTAAAGAGTGATGTCGGATTGCGCCATGCGTGCCTCCAGACGGCGCATCATGATCTCAACTTTCAGGGCATTCATGACTCACAGTCATCGCCCCGTGCTTGTCGGGTTGAGTCGGAACCCATTACAGCAACAATGCCCATGAAGTTCTTGCCCGGCTAACACAACAGATGGTTCAATATTTTCGGCCGACCTAAATGCTGTATAAAATGTGAGTTCCTGGTTTTATTTCAAGTTTAGTCTCGCCTTCACCACATTTAGATTTGCCCTAAATATTGTCCATCCGTTGTTATGCATGATTTTTCACCCCATTCCCGAAGATGGGGGAGGCTCTGGCGAGTGCAGTTAGAGGGGCCACCCAATACGTCATCTTTCTCCTTGACAGCCGAACAGCGGGGAACTGCCCTTATCAATGCATCGGTCAGATAGATCACCCTATTTCGAGGACCTGCATAAATTTGGTTCCAACTGAGACGAAACCGACGGTACGAAGATGGGGTGTACTGGCCGACCAAGAGGTCACAGTATACCAGCCAGGCACTGCATCCTGCACGACGGTGCCCATCGCCACAACCGGGTGAGCATGTACTCGAGATATGCAGCAGACTGTGAGAAAGACCATCCAGGCGAACGGATGAAGGGCATCCTTTGCGCGATTTTGAACGACACCGTAGAACCAGCTCCAAAATCTGTCGGGAAGGGCCGACGTGCGTGATATCGACTCTCAATTCGTCTACAGGAAGAAGACACTGGTGCGCGATCGAATGATATCTCAAGGACCCTGGCAGCGGGTACGAAGCATAATACATGTCAGACCTACTTTCCTGGAGATTGAAAATGGGTGCCCAGCCCTACGTCGCGGCATGATCAGACACAGGATCTATCTGGAGTGCGTGCAATGATTCGGGGAGACAGCAGCTCACCGAGAATTGGTTTATCATGACCCGTCGAGCATGGACTGCGTTGTGGGGAGTTGCAAGTATGTATTACACTTCGAAGGGTGAGAGCCTCTTCATTCCAAAGGAGAACAGTTAAACCATCGAGGGTGAAGATCCCGTTATTCAATCCTGAATATCTATCGTACGAAGATCAACGTTTCAATACCCCTGCACATTGTAAATAGGGTTCATGATAATTAGTTTTGTCCTCGGATTCACAATGGATGAACTTACCAAATAGCAGATTAGGAGAGCTCGGTGGGTGGTAGGTTTTCGGCCGTTTGCAGAGTCCACAGACTGATCTCGTCATGAGGAAGCTTGCTCCATTGCGAGAAAACCTGGCGAACATGAGATTACACTTCACCAACTCATCTTATCACACGTACATCATCGAAAGTCTTCAATAATTCGGCAGTTTTGGCGTCTGCTTCACGCTGCCTTTGGACGTTGCTCTCCATCTGTTCGAATAATGCTTGATTTTCCTCGCTGAGCTGGTCAATACGTGAGTTGATGACTGACGGTAATACGCGACGAGTAAACTTGCGCTATTTAATGTCGCCTTTAGCTTTTCTACCTCCGACTCTAGGACGGGTACTGTCCGGGCGCGAGCTGCAGCCCGTGGTTCTAAATCTTCCTTCCAGGTGTCTTTTGACTCAGTTTCACCACTTTGCTTCCGGGCGCGCGCGTCGGTGACAACGCCATGAAGAACGTTGATACTCTCCCGTACATTAAAGTCCTTAAATAGCGTCTCGCAACTTGCCTGATATATTTCGGTGAGAGGCCATACGATGGAGGCGTTCGCGACACATACGTGTATCTGGTCTTCCATGTGTCGCGATATCGTGTTGAAAATGCCCTCAGCACCGTGAGGTTCCTCTTTACACCATAGCGTGAAGCACTCTTGAAAGTCTTCGTATCTATCGCGTTCTAGCAGTTCGTCGTTGAGACGGCTGGGCTGCACTTACGTCCATTTATGAGCGGCTCTGTTTATGGCGAGCTGCAACGCGGAATGGAAATGTGTCCAGCGTTTACTGTCTGCTTTGACCATGGCGGTCGTCGTTCATGTTATCCGAGTCATGTGACGCATATTGACCATATCACAGCCACAGCCTGTGCCTCCGAGTTCACGACCACCATGGAACGCGATGACGAGAACTCGCCTGCCCAAAGCGACGTCCGGACCCAGCAACCACCACGGCGGAGCTCCATCCCGTCCTTTCTTTTCATAATATTCATGCTTTTTATGCTCACGAATCACAGCGGCGATGAGTACCTTGCAAGGACTCGTTATCAGGACGCACTCGAGGCTATGAGTTTTGAGCTGTCCAACTTTACTGCATGGATGAACGGGGAGAGCTCAAACTTCACCCTGGTATGTTCCTATGCTTGCTGTGCGGCCCTCTGCTCATGCGTAAGTAGCCAGAGTCCCGTCCAGCCCTCCCTTTGCTCGCACAAACCTTCGTACCAAACGGACCCCGGATAGATCCACTCAGCGGTGCCTACTTTTCAAACATCACCGGATTTATTCGAGGTTCTCTCGACTTTTACAATATAACGCCTCACAATCTAGAGTCGAGTAGCGTACCATGGAGATCACACGCAGAATCCTTCATGTCGGATACCAATATGACTGAGCTCGTTGAAAAATCGACGTCCTGGAACTGGTCTGCGGTGACGAACCTGTCGTGGAGCGTCGTCGACTATGCCCCCGTAGCCGTGGAGGGGGTTTCGGAACGCATTGCCATGATACACGTAGGGTGCATTTACGAATCGTTATGATTGACCTTTTTGAAAACTGCATACATAGGGAAAAATCGACTTCACCGATCCAGCGAGTACAGATGAGATGCGAGTCGAATTTGATGGCATCCACTTCCTGTCAAACGGTTCCATTTATGGTTTTACTGGACCGAACGGGTGAGGCGTCTTTTCGTCTCTGGTTTGTTTCTCCACCGACGTTTTGTCAGGCGTACCATCGACATTCGATACCTCCCTGTTATCGTCCCGGAAAGCGTGCGGAACGAAACGGCTCGCGTCATCAAACCGGAACTGCACTCTCGGATTAACAAGATCAAGGAAATGATTGACACTGGCACCATTGATCAAGAGTCATCCCAAGGTATGCATACGCTGTATGTCGTGTGATGGGGGATTCTCCAAGACGATCCCAGGTAGTAACCCCGAAGCGGGTTGTGGTTTTCTGGTCCATGCCCAGATCGAACCATCTCCCATTTCTGCAGACCTCATGCAAGATCTCGAAGATGAACTTCAGAAACCCACCGGGAAATGGACGACTAAAAGGCCCCCACTCCGCCTGAATGGTATGCTTGTGAGCCGTGAGTGCGGGATACTTTATCACCTACACGATGCGGAGGGTTTGAGGTACGAGGAGTGGCGAATGCTTGATACATTCTCTGATAACCGCGGGCGTTTAGATCTCAGTCATTTTTCCGCAAGGTTACTAACTGTGAGTTTGTTCATTCTGCCTCAGCCGCGCCTAAACTTTTATGTTTATATTAGATGCTAGCGTTTCCGCCATCGTTTATCTTGTGTTGTTGGCCCTGCTATCTCGTCAGATGGACAGAGCACATAATCCCGCAGCATTGACGCGCCTGTCGCTCTGGACATTTTTAACTCAGGCTATTGTCGATGCTGTATCGTTTGCTGGACACATCACTTTTGCGATCTTGGCAAACGGGAGACCATCCATATCCCTTGTCGCACCAGCTTTCCTCGCCTGCCTCTTGTTTGCACTCGAGGCTGTGAGTGGCGGACTTCACTGTTACTCGGCGCTTAGATTAATCATGATATACAGCAACATGCAATTCTTATCAATCAAGTCCAGGCCCCAGAGGATGCAGCAGCACGACAAGTTCGACGAACATTACCACCCGCTCAGAACGCCGAGATTCCAGCTACGGATCCTTCGCAACCTCAATTGCCTCTGCCAACCACATCTCGTCCCACGCGCAACTCTTACTTTCAGCTCTTCGTTCATCACCTTCAGTCGGATCCTCAAGCTCGTATTTGTGCGTGCCTGTCGATCTTGATTCTCTCTCACCGATCCATGATTGTCTGCATCAGGGCTCGGAATGTTCTTATTCCTCACGTTCATTATACGTGTGATCGTCACGCCCTCTCTCGCCCTCGTTTTTGTCGCTAGCATGTATTCCATGTTTTGGTTGCCACAGATCGTTCGCTCGGCCAAGCGGGGGCGACCCAGTGCATTGACCGCAGAATACATCATCGGAACGTCTGTCTGTAGACTCTACTTTGCTCTCTGTGAGAAGTTCCTTTGACCGCACTATGCAGGGTTGTGCTAACTGAGGAACCAGACTTTTTGATGTGTCCGAAGAACGTCCTGGATGTCGGACCTCGGAGTACGCCCATGCCTATTCGTCATTTCGTTGATTACTGATGTGATGTGGTAGGATGGGCATACTATCTATGCGCTTTCGTGATCTTCCAGGTCGCCGTCGTCCTGCTTCAACAAAGGCTAGGACCTGCCTTCTTTCTCCCCAAACGCGTACGTCAATTCGTGTTTGTAATCACTTGCGGACACTGATTTCCCTCGTCGACCAGTTCGCTGCCACAGAAATTTACGACTATCACCCACCGTTGCCGCTCTCTGTCTCGGACCCCGAAGCGCCGGAGCAATCGCTGGGCGATTGTTCCATCTGTATGGAAGCGATTCACGTGGAAGATCCCAAGCCGCTGCAGCACGTCGCCGCTGGTCTATTAAAGAAGGTCGGGGGAAGGAAGAATTACAGTCTGGCCCCTTGTCATCATTTATTCGTACGTATTGCGTCTTCCTGATGGACATCATCTCACACGACCGCTCGTTTTTCCCCCAGCATACAGACTGTCTTGAGAAATGGCTTGCCATCAAGGTAGGCGCGCGTTCGGCTCGTCATCGAATAGACAATGACTCGGACCTGTTTTCAGAACATCTGCCCTCAGTGTCGTCGGCCTCTCCCGCCCCTTTGACATTCCACGCATCATTTGTACTCTAGCATAATCGTAATCGATCATCCCAACCAAATTTCGACCGGATTCCCGCCTGCACCGCCGACCGTGGCGATCTGTTGAAAATGGACGCCGATGTCTTTGGCGCGATCCCAGAGAGCTCGTTCGTCGGGGTGTCGCTCCTTGTAGCCCAAGAGTATCCTCGGAGGACGTCCGTTGGGTTTTTGTTTGCTGGGCTGAATCAGTCGAGAGAGGGTTCCGATGAGAGCGGGAAAGGACGTTGTGTTATAGGTGACGTCTGCCATGCTGTCGATCAAACGTATCACGTCGGGTGAGCCCTGCATTGATGAGCAGGAGAATACCACGTACACGACGACGTCCAGCCCTGCTTCTATTTGGAATTGTACTGGTGGCGGAAGTTCTTCTTGTTCCCAGTCCAGGATGGCTGCCTCTGGAGTGCATTTGCCCAGCAGGGAGCGATTGGAGGCAATGTTGTCTCGCAGGATGGGTATTGCAGAGGCTACCGGAGGGGATGAGAAGGATCTGTCAATGCAGCGGCGGACACTGACGTAGATCCGTGGTCACGATCGAACTATGTTGATCCGACAGGTCCAACGTCGAGCGAATAACTGCAAGGGTGATGGCGACCATACCCGTTCCTGCGCCTACCAAGGGTCATCCGTCAACTCAGTGAATGAATGGCTTCTCCGCGGCCAGGCCAACCTAATTCCAAGATGCGTCGCGCGTCGGTGCTAAACAGCGATTCACGTAAATCAGATAACGGTCTGCCCCTCGCTGCATCCTTTCCAGAGAAGAGGCGCACAAGCCAAGAACTCAGTCCGATGCCGCTGTCCCAGACTTTCTGCGACTGGTTCGTGAGTGGTGATCGAGAACAAAACACGGCAGTTACCTTGTCGAGATCGAAAGACGTCTGCTCCGTGATGTCGAACACGATCGGAGCGTCTCGGAGGGGTATTTGGAGGACGTACGACCGCGCGATCCGTTCCTGTTTCGCACCCTTGTGCCCCGTAGCGCGCGGGCGGGAAAAGATCACCGGCATCGACGTGACCGCAAAGGGCGTGCCTCCGGTCGTGTCTGTCTCGCCGAGCACGACGACCCGATCGTCGGGCGTCGTTCCGCAGGTCAGGGTGAGCCGCCACGCCGGTTCGTCAGAGTCCTTCCATGAGGTGTTTCGCCCATCGAGGTGTGGTGGTCTCGGTACAGGGATCTCTTTGTACGCGGTGTCCGTCCGCCACGAGGTGAGTTTGGTTGGTTTGGTGACTGTGGGCAGGGTGTCGTGTAGCGTGTGCAGAGACCAGGAGTAATAAATGTCAATGGGTTCGTCAAAGTACTCTGTTCGGAGATCGTTGCATATCTGAGGCGTGATGAGAATGGATGTCGTGCTGGCTTGCAGAGGTGGAGGACGGAGAAACGAGACGTAATAAAACATCTTATAATGTGCCTGGTTTGGTAACGCGAAAAAGTACACACGTATGCTCTGGACTACATCTTGCCGACGTTCGTTTCGCTCCTTCACTCCATGGACGCAAAGTCGCACGTTCGTCCAGACGTCGCAGAAATGGCTTCCTAGGATCTCTAGAAACGTGTCAGGAAAAGCAGCAGACGTATCTCCTCGTCTCCCCGGCACAGACGGCGTTCGCACCTTCTGTGAACGCGTCGGTCGGCCTCCGATACGAAAACAGGTTGCGGTACGCGTTCTAACCCTGCATATTTATCCCTTCTCATCTTCCTGTGGTGTGCAGTTCTTCTTGTTTGGGTCCTGGATCGCTTTCGAGCTGGCTGCAGAGCAGACGCAACTCGAAAACAACCATTGGTCCAAAGAAGTCGGAAACTTTATGAGCATATGGACTTTCCGCGAACCCACGCATGAGGAGATTAGAAAAGCAAAGGCCCGGGCACAGGTCACCGTACGTCAATCTTCTATCATCCTCGCGGCCGTGTGGATCTTACACTCGATTCGGACAGCATTTCCTCAAGTTCCTTGAATCAGTCAAGGGAAAGATTTCGCAGTGGCCCATCGCACTGCAGAACATATCTCTGACCG
>JBBPTO010001910.1:0-13010 GCA_038094155.1 Pulveroboletus cf. aberrans
GTACCTACAGTGTTGTCTAGGCTGCCGAAATGACAGGGTGACAGTCACATGGTTGCCGCAGGGACCTTCTAGTGGCTACAGTGCCGAAATGACATGGGTCTACAATTGGTACATGGGAGTAGTAGGTAAGGTAAGTAAGTCTACCATTTATTTCCTAGTGGCTTCGGACTTGGCTTTTTTTTTTGCTGAGGTGTGACATGTCACTGGCACATGACCATGACATGGTGTTAGCAGCGTCAATGCTCTTGGCCACAACACACCCCCTCCCCAGTCCTCCTCACTCGACCACACCAAGGCAGCAACATCAATATGCCAACCGCCTTGATGCGATGGCTACACGAACACAAACGGCGGCAGCAGGACCGAGCCAATGCAACCACGACAATGGCAACAGTCAAGATGGTGCGACCACGACCACCATAGCCATGGTGTGGCAATGGCAACGTCATGACCATGACAACAGCGGTGTAACGTGGGGCTCGCAACTATGACCCCAACATGAACATGATGGCGATGGCAGGCCTGCAATGACAGATATGGCAGTGGTGGCACGGCCAAGACAACATGACGATGGTGGCATGACGTGGGGCTTGCAACTGTGACCCCAACACAAACACAACGGTGATGGCGAGCCCACAATGATGGATATGGCAGTGGCAGTGCGGCCAAGATGACACGACGATGGCAATGTGACGTGGGGCTCGCAACTGTGACCCCAACACAAATATGATGGCGATGGCGGGACCGCGACGACGACTGCGGCGCAGCCAGGATGACATGACCATGACCACTATAGCAACGGCGACAACGCAATGACGGTGATGTGATGTGGTGTAAAACTCCTAAGAACTCCGAAGTGGAACTCCTAAGCTAATGAAAAGGGTGCGAGTGTAGTTCTCAACCCAGGGGATTGCAAAGAGAGAAAGAAAGTGGGTGAGGGTGAATAGGAATGGCTCACTGATGTCCTGAGTAAAGAGATGCAAAGATCCCTTTGTCTCATCCTCTGAGGTAGCGGACGGTCCTACCAGACAATAGTCTGATAGGGAGAGGAAAGGTTATGGACCTTGGTGGAACAACTCACCTAGGGTAAATGGAGTATTGCAAGGTAGAGGGTCTAAAGGTAAGACAGAAGGAGGGGACTTGACTTGGCTGTCTGAGTTGGATAGGATTCTAACTGGAGAGCGACCATGAGGGAGCTCTCCCTAAATACTTTACAGGACTGTTTGTACCTGTATAGATCTCTATCATATATGGATAGGAATGAGTCATAGAATATGACTAAATGACTGAAGAAATCAGTAAGCTATAGATACTAGCCAATGGCATAAGTATCTCATTTCTATAGAGAATGATGAAACAATATGAGAGTGGAAATGACCGATGATTATGTTATCATGATCTAGAACCTTGATTATGTAATAGAAAAAGCAGAAAAATCAAATACCAAGTTTCAACACTTTATATACTACATGTGAGTTCGTACATATTGTATACTAATCTAAGATGTCCATGATGTATGTGCATGTATTTAATGTATTCAAGATCATATGGAAGCATACCATAGCCTTGTACATGCCTGATGTGCAAGGATGTGAAAGAATGGAAGATTATATATAAGTAGGTCCAAGGATGTGGTATAGGATAAGGGTAATGGGTGATGCATAGAATGGTCTAGAACACTCTAGAATGCATATGATGTCATACCTTATGCATGAGTAGGGTTGTGGGGTCATGTCTAGAGTTTGTGCTATCTCCAATATCATAGAGTCTAGCTTTGCATCTACAGTTTCTAGAGTTATTGTGATGCATGGGAGCAATGTGGAATGTTCATAGATCATAGATTAGATGATTGTAACACTGATGTACTTTCAATGCTGGTCCCTAGTTAAGGGCTTGATGAGAGTGTCAGCAACCATATCCTCCATAGGCATGCATTGAATAACTGCCTCTTTCTTTGTTATGAAATCACCTCAGATGTAGAGGTACTTCCATTGGATGAGTTTGGTCCAAGTATGGAATTGAGGATCATTGGGTAGGATGATGGTGGCTAGGTTGCAGTGGAGGATGGTAGGTACCTTCTGTGGGCATCTGAGCTTGCTGAAGAAGCTCTGAAGCCAGGTGAGATGCTGTCTGGAAGCACTAAATCCAATGTACACCAACTCTGTAGTGAAGAGTGCCACCATTATTTGTGGCTTGCTGGACCAGAAGATAGCCCCTCAACTGCTAAAAAACAGTTACCCAGCTACTGACCATGAGTTGTCTGGGTTTTGTGACCATCCTGCATCAGAGTATCCATGCCAAGCCCTACATCTGCTCTATTCAATCAGAGATCCATGTTTTTCATTCCTCAGCCATAACAGAGTACCCTGTTGGCTGCCTTTCAGTGGCATGCCTTGGATGCTACACTAAACCTGCTGAGCTCTCTGACTGAGAATGCTAGGTTCAGTCATGTTCTGAGCATGAAATAAATGAGGAATCCAATGACTTAGATGTAAGATAATTTCTTTCCATTTATGATCCATTTTGGAACAATGAAGTCATCACTTAGGTTGGTAGCTGACAAGGAGATTCCATGTCACATGGGCATCCAAACATGGTCAGAGTTGGACATGCCTGTTTGTAGCAGGACTTCTCGAGCATATTAGGATTGTGAAAAAGAGATGGTTTGAGATTTCTGATATCTCTAAATCTCAATTCTGAGGAGGTATTGTACTTCTCTGGGATTGTGCATTTTGAATGCTAATGATAACTTCGATTTTATGAAGTTCATGTAACTCTGGATACAGGCTTCAAGGTGGAGGTCATCAATGTATATGACAAGGACATAGATCTGACTGGAGTTGCAGATGATGTATAGGCACATCTCAGTGTTGAGATGGATGAAGCCTAGGTCCTTTAGCTTTTTGTTTGAGGTTTTATTTCAAGTTTGATATGCTTGCTTCAATATGTAAAGCAATATTTTGAGCCTCCAACAATGTCCTGGAGGAATTGAAACAACAGCCAGAGAAAGCAAGTATATCTCCTTCTCAAGTTTTCCATTTAGAGATGCAGTGAAGACATCCATCTGATCTAATTTCAGATTATACTTAGCTGTGAGTGCTATAATGATCTGGACTGAATCTAAGTTAGCCACAAGAGCAAGTACTTCCTGGTAGTCAACACCTTCTTTCTGTGTGAATTCTCAAGCTGTGATTCAGAGTTTTTATTGTTCTACATTTTCATCCTGATTCTTCTTTATTTGAAGGATGGCTTAGAGGTAATGGATTTCACTCTGTTGGAGATTGGAACAGTTTCATAGACATGGTTTGCACTTAGGTTTAGCAGCTGTTTGTCAATGACAGACTTTCACAGATCAAAGTCAGAGTGAAAATAAGCATCTGAAATGGATGTAGAGAGCATTTCCCTAGTCATTGCTTCTGCAACCCTGGCAAATATATGATCTCAAAGGTCATCCTTGAAAGTAAAGAATGCACTGGGCATGTTGTCCTCTTCTGGAGCATCTTCTGGTAGTCTTTTGGACAGAGCATTAGGTTGCTCCTGTTAGGGTTCAAATCTTTGTGAGCTTTCTTCATCCAAGGTGTGCTGGTAGTCATGATTTTTGTCTGCAGGTTCTTGAGCTCAGGTGCTCCAGTGTACTCTTGCTATGGTATATGGGGAGGAAGATTGGGCATGAGGTGGTTTCTCTGCTCTGATTTCAGGAGTTTAGATCAGGCCTTTCACCTCATTCTTCAAATCTTCTGATGCTTCCACTGCTCCAGCATTAGGCTTATCTCTAGGTTTAGGGGCAGCTGCTCCCACTGACCTTGAGGCATCTCCATTGACTCCATTGTCATCTTCTGTGTGCTTCAGTTGATCTGGGGCAAGTCCCTTCTACCATCCAGTGTGTGTTATCAATTTCCAAAGGAGTGCATCTATTTTGGAGATCTGTGTGAACTTGTCAAATGTCACATGACAGTTTGAGATTACAGTTCAGTGTTTGATATCTAGTAGCTTGTATGACTGCTGTCTGTAGGTGTACCCTAGTATGATGCATTTCCTGGCATGTAATTGAAACTTTTCATTCCATTTGTGTTTTGGGATAAGAGCATACATGACATTCCCAAAGGTATGGAAGATGGTGGGGTTGACAGTAGGATCTAATAGAGTTGGGTATGGATTTGACCCTCTGAGCATGAAGGTCAGAGTTCAAGTGAAGAGGTATGTGGAAGTTGCCATGGCATTTGCCCAGAAGGACTTTGGTAGTTTTGAATAAGCAAAGAAAAGGCGAGCGCAAACGCAAGATCATTACTATGTAGGATCATGGAGCGTAGATGAGCCCTCACAAACCGTATATACGGAGCGAAATCTAGTACGAGGAGTAAAACAGGTCCGATAGGTTGCAAAACAATCGAGTGTGGTTCGAGGATCTAGATAGCGAGCAGTGCGCTCTACTCCTTCCAGGGATATTCGAACTTGGGTTGGTCTTTACGTCTCCACAGCTTCCGCCTGAAACACAATGTGAGCGATTATGGACATAGATGGACAAAGTCACACAAACTTTTTCTTGGTGGACTGATGCTCTGCAAAAACTTCGATACAGTACTGTGCTTTGAACTCTCGAATGAAGCGGGGGTCCCTGTACAATTATAAGAGGAGCGAATGTGTGGCGAACGGAACAAACCTTACCAAAGTTCGCTAGCTATGCCCAAGTCCTTGCAGCATCGCATGAGAGCGTTGCTTTTACATCCTTCGGCTGCGGTGGGGATGCCGGCGGGGTCGAAATATTCGTTTTCACCTCGGGCGATGGCTACCAGTCTGCGAGGTCGGGTTATTAGCGAACGGAACGTGGGGCACGTTGAAGCCCCTACCGTCCCTGACAAACGAGGGCGTATTCCCTGCTGACGATCCTGGGGCCCACGTTGGTCTCTGTCCTTGGAGCAAGTCCCCAAGCACCTGGTCCGAATGCTTTGTTGAGAATGCGACGGTATTTGATCTCGGGAAGGTAAATAAGACCCTCTGTGAGGTCAGATCATGTGGCGAATATTAGAGAAATGGGCACACCAGGTTTAATCTCGATGTCGAATGAGTCCAGGGGAGCGAGAAGAATGTCTGCAATTTCCTTGGGGAACGCTTCTACAGACAAGCCGTAATAGCTCTTCGACCAGTCACTTGTTCCATTGTCAGCTCCTGGAGCGAAATCACCAGGAAAAGCGATCCGCGAGGACATGGACTCGGCGGAGAGGGCATTCTCTGGAGGACCTTCGACCTCGAGAGCCTCGCGAACTCCGGCCACGTCTGCTATTGCTTCGGAGATATCGTCTCGGCTGATTTGGTTGCTGACGGGTTTCGTTACGCGCGGTGTAGTGGCCACAGAACGGGAGCGGGTCAGAGTCGCATAGGTTCGGTGATACGAAGCACGACGCGCTGCGAAAGACAAAAAGGACATGACGGTTTGGCAACAACCCTCGCACCGCCACCGCGATGATGACAAGACCCGCGTCGAGTCTTTCGCAGCGGCCGCCGTCGCGCCCGGCTTCATCGCTGAGAGCCCGCCCGAGTTCGCGCCTGTCCCGGCCCGCCACCCGCCAGTCGACCCGTCTTCTGCCGCTATGCCAGACGCTCGTCACCCAGCTCACCGGTCTGTCCGACGACGACGACAACTTTCGCACCGCCGCCGATTTCGTATCCAAAAACCTCGAGCACTCGGGTGCGACCGTCGACATGACCGCGATGGACAAGCACTTTAGAGGGTGATACATCCTCTCTGTCGTCTTGCAGCACATTTACCTGTTGGTAGTCACGTTCTCAAGGCAAGCATCAACTCTCATGATGCCCTGGCCGATGCGCTGCGGGAGTCGTATCGCAAGGTTAAACAACATGCAAAAGAGCTCACTGATCTCGATGAGCCCATGAAGGTGATTGGCATGCACATCTAATATCTCGCGTGCTGATCTATCCTCAGCTCTCGCACCTCCCGGATCATCTCCACTTGCTTGTACGGTCCTGTCCCTCAGACCACCCGCTCCTGATATCGTCACCTAGATCCTGTTGTCGTCTGCTCCTAGTGGCGCAACACACACCTTTGCTAACGCGTATAACGACGCCCGACCATCCCAACTGCCACCAATCACCTGGAAAGAGATCCTTGCCGAAGAGCCCTTCGAAGGACAACACTGGGAAGGTGCATATGACTTACCAGCAGGCAGCACTGTTGAGGGATGGGAAACTCGGAGCGGTGGCAGCACGCCGTCCCTTTCGCCTTGGGACGAAGATGACTCTCTGGACAGTGACGGCACTCCGCCCTCCTTCACGGATCTGCCTCCACCCGTGACTGGAAACCCCGCCGAGATCGACTCTCATCGTCCTGTGCGACGTATCCACTTTGAGCTACTTGAACAGCTCAAGGCACGCCAGTATTGGAGAGACGATTGGAAGATCGATGCGAATGTCTCTCGGCCGTTTGATATAAGCGATCCGTCGACGCTTGGTATGTGACTCAAATTTGGATTTACGTGCTCTGACGTTTGCTAGGTCCAGAGATGCTTCGTGTTCTGGGGGAAAGAGCAACCTTGGCCCTCGTTGGCCCAGAGCGAGAGGTATGTCAGACAAATCTTCTGCATACCTTGCGCCGAGCACGAGACATCTTAGAAATACATTTACGAACGCGACGCAGTACGTGAGGTGCTGATGTGTCTCCAAGGTCGGGCCAACCTCATGATTTACACCACTTCGGACACGTTTTCTGCGGTGGTATGTGTCGAACTCTGTCAACGGGGCGTGTATTGAACCGATGAACGTCAGCCTTCTCCAACAGCGCCACGTCTGCTCCACTTCACGTTGACAGCCCAGTCATCGATCATGGGTGCTTTCGCCCACGTAGCGACTACTATATGTCAACTACGCAAGTTTGTTTCCGCCATTTTCGAGAGCGTTTCTATCGTCCACGAAGTTACTCCGAGTGGTACAATGCGCTTGCTTACCCACACCATCCATTCCAGAACGATGGAAGCCTTTGCGGACGCCGTCGACGCACATATTCGAGCATTCGATCGCTGGTGCGCCGAGAAGGAAGAGGCGATCTGTCGCGCGTTAGCTGGGCGTGGCGATCCCCTGGTTGTCAGCCTCCTTAGTCTAGAAAAGGATGTTCGGGACACGTTTTCGGGGACCTTTGATGTCGTGCTGGGCATTTTACATCGACTCGTTGCATATGTCTGTCGATCCCCCTCCAGAGTGGACCAATTCGCTGTGTGGAACATTCCCAACATGCCAACACACTTTCCACCCTCGGTCGTATCGACCCTTCTGCTCGATCTTTTGCTCCAGGTAACGGAAGAACAAGGCCACATGGGCAGCGTTTCAACCTCCAACTCCCTCGCGATGATCTTTTCTAAAACATCGGAACCGATCTGGTGTATGATAGGCAACTGGTTGAAAGATGGCATGCCTGTCCGGGATGTCTGGGATTCTCCGAGCGACATTCGAGCGCTCGATGACGAATTTTTCATCGAAGACAACGAACTTCCACTGACCGACCCTGATCTCTGGGCAGACGGTTACGTTCTTCGCAGCCCGGTCGTACTGGAGGACGGGGCAAGGAAGCAGCCCGCTGTCCCTGCATTCTTGGGATCGGTGGTCGACAGCGTTCTAGGAGCTGGCAAGGCCGTCGGGCTACTTCGAATGATGGGTATCCACTTTTTCTCCGAAAGCGCATCTGAAGACCAACGTCCGATTCTCGACTGGAAGACTTTCGCGCGGCTGTTCGAATCTGGCCTACCCAACTTGAAGGATTCGGAGTCGTTGTCTCATCTAGTGTTAGAGGAGCTCTCTCCTTATTGCCGTGCCGTCGGTCTGCGATTGTCACGAGTCCTCAACGAGGAATGCGAACTGTCGTGCCACTTTGCGGCCGTCGAAGGTCTTTATTTGATGACGAGGGGAGATGTCATCAGCAATTTTATTGACGTCATATTTGCCAAGGTGAGATTATGACTACTATCCGTGCTTTGCGATATCAACACGACGTTCAGATGGACAACCAACAAGTATGGAACGACTTTCACTTCCTAAACAGTTCATTGAGGGACGTCGTCGAGTCGTGCAACTCACGCTGGATCGACGCCTCCCTCATCCGTCTCTCCTACAGGGGAAGTAGAGCTGCCAGGATCGTCGACACCGTCAAGGC
This sequence comes from Pulveroboletus cf. aberrans, assembly GCA_038094155.1. Taxonomy (NCBI): domain Eukaryota; kingdom Fungi; phylum Basidiomycota; class Agaricomycetes; order Boletales; family Boletaceae; genus Pulveroboletus; species Pulveroboletus cf. aberrans. Next base: position 8,159 of record JBBPTO010001910.1, read on the forward strand.
AATCGATGGCCTCCTCGTCGAATACGCCGTGCCATTTCCTTTGATGTATATCTTTACACCTGGCGTCCTGCAGAGCTACCGCGCCATCTTCGTCTTTCTTCTTCAAGTAAGACGTGCAAAATGCGTTTTGGAGCGGATCTTGCTCCGTGGGGCAGTGACCAAAGTCGGGTCGAGGTCTGATCTCAAGGTGTTTTACGCGATGCGAGGGAAGCTCTCGTGGTTCGTCAAGTAAGTGGCATGAACAGGTGTGAATGGCGAGCTGATGGGTGGATTGCAGCGCCTTGTTCCATTTTCTGACTACGAACGTGCGTTTTTCTCCTCATCGCGTACGCGACCTGACCCGTTGCCCCCAGGTGATCCACGTCCAAGTGCTGAAATTCAAGCGAACGTTCAAGCGAGCAAAGTCGTTTGACGAGATGATCCAGCTGCACGACGACCAGTACGTTTCCCGTCGTCGTCCCGCGTCCGATCCACGACTTTAACACTCGTCCCAGCCTTGACACGCTGCTCTGCCAATGTTTTCTCGACGCCTCTGTACGTCCACGTGTCGCTTCTGCCTCCGCCACTCACGCGCCCGGACAGACGTCGGCCCTATACAAGGCGATCCTGAGCGTCCTTGACATGTGTCTGCGGTTTCGAACCGTATTTAAAACGGTCGTGGGAGACGCGAATCACGAGGCGAGTACGTCGATTCGGGTGCGACGACATCGAAGTCGGCGACAACGACGAGAAAGGAGTGACCTCGTCGGGTTTTCGGTGCCCGCGCGGGTCGACTCAGAGTCGGAGTCAGGGTCGAGTTCCGAGTCGGATGGTGAGGTGGACCGCGAGGCCGTGGTGGACCTGACGGACGGAAGGGACGTGTTCGAGCAGTCATTTGGGGTCGAAGAGGGCGTGTCGAGGACGTTGGACAGGCTGTCGGGCGAACTGGATGGGTTGGTGCGCTACGTCCGGAGGGGGGCGGAGAGTTTGGCAAGGGGAACGTCGGACACTGCGGGTGCATTTGGGGTGCTAGCGTTTACGCTCGGGGATTGGGATTCATGAGCAGCTTTTTGGGGAAGGTGCTGCATGGCATAGAGAATGTTTGCATGGAGGGTTAGGAATACCAAAGAACAAGACACATGATAAATCATCAGTCAAAATGGGCAATGGGTTTGCATTGGTGGATTGGGACCTGTGGTTGCAGAATAAATCTGGTTGTGCACGAATTGTTAAAATCTAAGTACGGGGCAGATTTGCCCACTACATAAGTCAGCTGACTAGTGTTACATGCAGAAGTATGGTGCTCACCTCAGCTACTGCCCAGAGTTCTAGGACAAACAGGAAGTGAAATCCAGATGGGAAGAGGCATGATCTGTCAGAGTTTTGTTGAGATTCTGTGAATTGAACACTAGGTCCTGTGCTCTGTTAATACAGGCAGACTGTAGTGCTAAAACACTATTCATGTTACTAAAGACTTAGGTTGAATATTAAGGCTTGACTGTCAAATCAGTCAAACTTAATTAAAGTGTAATCTTAAATTACATTTTAGGATCAACCACATGACAATCTAGATGCAGTCTTTATGACTCAGCTATGATGTCATTGGTCTGGAGCTCTCTTAGCTCCACAATGGCTGTGTTGGATCAACCCAGATCCAACTCCACCTATTTCAAATAAGTGGAGCAGCATGACTCATCCTATGATGTCATTCTGACATCATTGACCTTATTCTAGTTACATCGCACACAAATACATACATGTTCCTAGATGTATTTAAAGGTGATAGACACCATGATGTAAACAATAACAAGATTCATTTCCTCTCAAAGATCAAGCTTCTAAGAAGCTCTACAATGGTTGATCTCATCAATCTTGTCTAACCCAAACTTGGTCACAAGAACTTTAGTCTCTATCTCGGTGAGCATCCTTGACTCACCTTTCTCTTCTCTGCCCTGCTGTAAAGATGCTAGGAAGCCTGGAGTGGGTTTCCTGAGTGGTTAGTGTCAGGTGCGAGCGGGAAACTCGACCCAAAAGGGATCCAAGGGACTAGGACAATGTCTGAGAGGAAAAGAAAGAAGTCCACTCAACTATAGAGCTGGAAAATAAGAGTCCGGACTTCCCCATGGCAGTAGGGCTAAAGTCCGACTATGAGAACAGTTGATATTTGCGGAAATCGACTTGAATGGCAGCGGGAATGGTAGAAAATGAGTTCTCAAGACTAGGAAATGAGTTCTCAAGACTTTAGATGATGACCGAAGGTAATGGATTTGATATGGACTGAAGTCCAAGATACAACATTTATAGTCTGGGAATTCCTGAGACTTTGTACATATTGGGGAAAATGTAGGTAAAGTTAGATGTATGGTTGGGAAACTATGACAACAGGAACAGAGATGTGTTTATATGACTAATGGGACTGGGTCTGATGGACTCCCGCCCGCTCTCTGAGACTCTACATATGAAAAGAAAGAAAGCCAGAACTCACCTGACTTGGACCTATGGATACCGGATGGATGGACACCAGGGACAGGACAGATGGCACTTGGGGTTTGAGGGAACATGTTAGACATGACTTCTTTGGCTTCAGGAAGGGTTCAGAAACTGGAGAAAACAAGTGATTGCACCATAGGACCATATGGTCTCCTACACTGTGCAACAGGAGTACTCTTGTACCCTCCTGTTAAGTTTTCCATAAGACCTCCTGAAAAGGTATGGAAGCTTCTAGCTGATATGTTATACCTATTGCACTCAGTTCTGTTTTACAACACAACTTAAGGGTTGGGGAGTAAATAGGTGTTTAGAGCAATATCTGTTAGGACCAGGTCATTCTCTGCCCAAAATCTGGTCAGAGATTGGAGGTCAAGGGAAAGGATTGCTGTTATGATTGGCCCCTTCTTTCTCTTATTGCTTACATAAGCATGGGTGTTAGTCCCAATCTGGACATTCCTTTCTTTTCATTGCTAACTAAGATACCTTGACTCATTGTCCGATTTTCATTGCATTCCATGTGATTTCATTTGCTCTGTCAGTGACTCCATCCCCCTTTATATAAACTTGCATTTCCTGTAGCAGTATCTCTAAGCTAGACCTCCCCTTCATGTACCTCAATACACTGGGTCTTTGTTCCCTTCTCAGTCCTTGCTTTTAGTCTCTCAATGGGAACCTCCTTGCTTTTTGAGACTTCATAGCACTCTTGAGGCTGCACTGTTCTAAGAGAACCTCTTGTTCATCTCAAGATGTTAGATCTTTGAGGTAGTCCTCTCTTCAATGTTAGATTGTTGAGATAGAACAAGCAGAAAGACTTGTTCTCCCAGAACCTCTATACTTCATCCTTGTAGAGCAGCTTGCCCCTAAAGAGATGCAAAGATCCCTTTATCTTGTCCTCCAAGGTAGCGGATGGTCCTACCAGTCAAGGGACTGATAGGGAGAGGAAAGGTTATGGACCTTGGTGGAAGAACTCACCAAGGGTAAATGGAGTATTGCAAGGTAGAGGGTCTTAGAGTAAGACAGAGAAGGAGAGGACTTGACTTGACTGTCTGAGTTGGATAAGATTCTAACTGGAGAGCGACCATGAGGGAGCTCTCCCTAAATACTTTACAGGACTGTTTGTACCTGTATAGATCTCTATTGTATTAGGATAGGTATAAGTCATGAGAGATGACTGGAAGACTGAAATCATTGGTAGGATATAGATACTAGCCAATGGCATAAGTATCTCATTTCTATAGTGAATGATGAAACAATATAAGAGTGGAAATGACCAATGATTATGTTATCATGATCTAGAACCTTGGTTGTGTAATGAAAGAGCAGAAAGTGAATACCAAGTTTCAACACTCCTCTTCACTAGAAATATTGGTCATCATCAGAATGAAGAAAGAGTCAAACACTGTTGTTCATGCTCAAAAGCAATCTTTTCAAGATTCTTGGTAAAGATATCTGCAAACTGTGAATTGGAAGGAACATAGAAAAGTTCTACTTCACCAAATTCAACAGCCTCCTGAATGTAATGTTCAGGGATGTGAACATGTTTAGTTCATCCTTCTTTAGCAGGATTTGAAGCAAGAAATATAGTGCCTTGATTGTCAATGCATAGAGAAATGGTTGAGAGAGGGTAAAATACCTCTTCAAACAGATTATAAATCCATTGTAGTTGCTTCATACATTCTGTCATTCCACAGTATTCTGCTTCAGTGGATGAAAGTCGAACTCATTGTTGTCACCTGGAAAGCCATGAGACTATTCTATTTGCAAGAAATATAGAATAACCAGTAGTGGACCATGAAGTCTCAATATCTCCAGCCCAATTAGTGTCAGAATAAGCCACAAAACCATCATTTGGGCCATTCAAAGTATATGTCAGGCACATGTCCTGAGTATGAGATAGATAGTGCACTATGTAGAGCACCTTCTGCAAGTGTTCCTCAGAGGGATTTGCAGAGAACTGCAACATTTTGATTACTGAATAAGTAGGTCTGGTTGTGTTCCAAGCATGATGTAGAACAATGATTCAATGACCGATTGATAGCGACTTCAAAGATCTGAGTTCGATTGACCTTCATTTGGCTTGGAATTGTATCCAGAGGGTAGAGGAGTTGAAACTGCTTTGCAGTTTGTTTGACCAAAATGCTGTAAGGAGCCATCACTCCTTAGGTCTGTATCTGGTAATTCTATGCCTACTTGACTTTCACTAGGTCGTCATTGAGTCATCAAGCATCTGTGTCTATCTGTGTTCATCTGGTTCCAGTCTGCCCTACTCATTGAAACAACTCAGAACCACTTAAGGCTCTAGGTCGCTCAATAGACAATTAGAGAGGAAAGGGGAGAATGAGTCGACGACTTTGATGCTGAGGAAACACCAAGAGGACAAGAC
>JBBPTO010001911.1:0-13007 GCA_038094155.1 Pulveroboletus cf. aberrans
AACATAGCCCAGAATCTCATCATTCTCCATCACCATCATTTTCCAGAAAATTTTCTTCATTGACCTCAAACCAATCCTGTGGAGGATACATGTCATATAGTTCTTCCCCTCTCTCACCCTTAATACCTTTGCCTTCTTTCAAACTTTGAACTCATTCTCCTCAACCTGACCCGACTTTGCCAAATGCTTCATTGTCCTCATTCCAAGACTCCTTAGCCATCATCCATGACATTTTGTCTACACCAAGTTCTGAGCCTTCACCCACTCTGTCTGGTTTTTCCATGCCATCATCAACCTCCACCACATCTTCTTCATCCCTACCTTCCACTCCCACTGCCATTTTACCCACTAACAACCCAAGACCAATGGCTAACCCTACTGAGATGCTGCTCTGTCAGACCCAAAATGCCCTCAAGTTTGGAGGCACATCCTCTCAGCTCCCCCAATTTCTTGAAGATGTAGACCTACTCAGAAATGCCACCAGTATCAACACAGCCGATAAAATCAAGCATGCCATCTGTTACATGGACCTCAAAGAGGCCAAACTCTGGAAGATGCTCGATGAAGCCAAATAACCCAACTGGGACATATTCATGGCTGCCATCAAAGAAATGTACCTGGGCTGTGAAGGTGATACCCAATATTGTTATGCTAATTTACAGTATCTTGTACAGGAGTTGCACACCAAACAGATGTGAAATCAAGAGAACCTAGGTGAATACAGAAGGAAGTTCAGCAAGATTGCCTCCCATTTGGTATCCAAGTGCAAGCTATCCAACTTCAACTGTGACACTTACTTCCTCTATGGGTTCCCTCCCTAGGTGGAAGAGAAGGTTCGCAACCAACTGGCCATCACAAAACCTGACCTGCATCCAGAAGACCCCTGCCTGATGGAGGATACCCTCACCACCACCAAGTTCCTCCTCACCAGCTCTGCCTTTCATTCAACCACACCATGTTTGTTTGATACACTTCCTGTTTCTGCATCTATCATTCCTGGTCTGTCAGCAGCCTCACAAACCTGCGCTTATATGCCCACACCAGGTCACACAGAGGTGAAGGCCAAGTATGCTGTGACCACTAACAGCACAGGATGCAGGACCTGTCATGCAGGTTTTGTAATGGGTTAGGGCATTTCACCCATAACTGTCAGAAAGACCAAGAATTCCTCCACACTGGAAGGGGTATCCAAGGACAAGACAGCCACCTTTACATGCTGAATGGGTCCTGCATTCCATGGATCCCCAGGTGCCTTAGCATCAAGAGCTGTGTCGAGTGCATTGAAAGTGAGCACTCTGCTGCCCTGGCTTCTGCCATTAACATCGCCCATAGTGCCCAACCTGGATCCAGTAGGGACATCTCACCACATATGACTGCTAACCTCTTTTTGATTGCATACCCTGAAGAACCCATTGACACCATCCTTGACATTGAACCCTCCACATTCCTCTCCACCATCAATAGTCAAGAAAGAGAGGTGTACAATTTTGCTGAGGTTGCTGACCCTGAGTTCCAGCTGTATATCGCCCAAGCCTGGGCCAGTTTCCAGCCCAATAGGGCTAAAGACAGGAAGGCTGGGAAATGGGTCCATTTCAATGGCATTACAGTTCCTCCTAGGAGTGCAATGAAGAAACCTGACCTGAGGGCTGCCAGCATCTCAGAAGAGATTGAAACCCCTAGAATTCAGCAAACCCACAAGTTGCTCTCACCCACTTCTACTGCAACCACCTCATTCACCCCTGATATGTCAAAGCCTGGCTCCACAAACATCCCTGCATTTGGTCTGCCCCCTCTCGAAGCTTCACTACTAATGCTCCTTCTTCTTTCCCTTCTTCCACCTTTCCAGCTCAACACAGGTACTCATTTCCATTAGAAGATGAAACTGCATCCAAGCAAGTTCTGGATTGGGTCCTCGAGACATCTGTCTCTCTACCTGTGAAAGACCTATTCACCATTGCACCAGATTTCTGCTGGCAGTTCAAGATACCACCACCAGCAAGCAGATCCTGACTGCTGCCACCAACATCGTCCACGTCAATGAGCTAGCCAGGTGGAACACAGGGCAGGTTGATCAAGAATATGGTAATCATGTTATCCAGAATGCAAATGGCCTGGTTGTTGCTCATCACAACCTCCCTCTCTGTGCATTGGAAGTGAAAGTCATAAGTGCCAAGAGGGTGTTAACATGCATCTTAAACTCCAGATCCAAGGTGGTCACAATGCTCAAGTGTGTCTGGGAGGAACTAGGGCTCCCCATCTGCTCCAATCATATTATAACCATGACTTCCACTAACACTAACACAGACTCCATGCTAGGTGTCCTTGAGAACCTTCAACTTAGCTTCAGCCCTGGCAAGGTAGCCTTGCAAGTTCAAGTTGTGGCTAGGGCCAACTTCAACATTTTGCTCAGCTGCCCATTCCACTGTCTTATGAGTGCTACAACTGATGATTTTTCAGATGGAGGGCAGAACATTACCTTCTGGGACCCGAATACTGGGAAGGAGTATTGGCTCCTGACCCATCCATGGTTCAAGGAATGTCCCTGGTGCTGAAAGGGTGTCACTTGCACCAACCACCTGAGCATCATTGAATGGGGTTTTTGATAGGCCTCGATGAATCAGGTGAAACCCAAGGAGAAACATCCAAGCACCTGCTCATGTTTTCACCTCATATCATATTGTCCTTCATACATTCTTCTTCTGTTCTGTCTTCCTCATCTGCAATTACCACTTTTGATTACATATCCCAGATACACCAGCCCTGACAGGGCATCCATAAACACTCTGGACCATTCCTTCACCACTTCCTTGTTTTACAATTATGTGTCTTCTACTCATTCTACCCTCTCTCTGAACTTATCAACCATTCTGTGGTCTCTTTGCTTGTATGATGCCACCCTTCATAGTTTTGCTTACAAGCAATGACAGAGGAGTTTCAGGTTCTATGGCACTTGCCCCCAGATCTGCTTCTTGGACTGCCCACATTACCATTTAATCCTTCCGATTTTGTTCCCAGACAATGTTTTACCCAAGAGTGTGCTGACAATTTAGATCTTGACCCTGCCAAATGGCTACTCCCCAATGAACTCAAACTTGTCTGGTGGTTGGTCTGTGTCCATGAGAAAGCTTTCACCTGGCTTCCAACTGAATGCAGCCACCTTGATGAATGGTATTTCCCACCGGTCAAGATTCTGACCATTCCTCACACCCCATGGATCCTGTGCAATATCCCAATTCCACCTGCCATGCAGCAAGAGGTGATTCAAATCATCAAGGACTGGATTGCATCCGGTATGTACAAACCATCTATGGCCACCTACCAGTCCTGGTGGTTTTGCATCCTCAAGCAGGACAAGAAGAGCCTCTGACTGGTCCATGATCTGCAGCCTCTCAATGCCATCATCATCCAGGACACATTGGTCCCTCCTTTCATCGAGAGTCTGGTGGAATCGTTCACTGGACACATAGTCTATGTGATGATGTATTTATTCAATGGGTATGACCAGAGACTGCTCCATGCCAAGTCCTGGGATATGACTACATTCCTCACTCCTCTCAGACTGCATCAACTGATGACCCTCCTGATGGGGTATACTAACTCAGCACAGGTCTATCAAGCTGATATGGCCTTCATTCTCCAGGATGAAATACTGCATTACACCATGCCATTCATTGACAATCTCCCTGTCAAGTCATCAAAGATCTGGTACCAGAATCCAGACAGCTCATATGAGACCATTCTGGAAAATCCAGAAATCTGGCAGTTCATATGGGAGCATCTCATTATCGTTAACTGGATACTGACCCATCTAGAAGTCATTGGTGCAATAGTATCAGCCAAGAAGTTTATACTTGCAGCCCCTGATGTAACCATAGTTGGGCACAAGTGTAACTTTGAAGGTTGGATTCCACATGAGGCCAAGGTCCAGAAGATCCAGGACTGGCTGGAATGTACAACAGTCTCAAAAGTGAGAGGGTTCCTCAGTACGTGTGGTGTCCTGTGCATTTTCATTCAGAATTATGCCACCATTTCTCAGCCACTTGTGGAATTGACCTGGAAGGGTGTCCTGTTCTTGTGCGGCAAGCCTCAGCAGGAGGCATTTCTTCATCTGAAGGACAAGATATTGAAGTCTCCTGTGCTCTGCCCCTTGAATTACAAATCTGGGTGAAAGGTCAATTTTAGCTGTGGACACATCTCAAATGGCAGTCAGGTTCATCCTGTTCCAAGTCAGAGATGAAAGGAGGTGGTATCTGAACTGCTTTGGATTGCTGGTGTTGAATGAGACCAAGAGTTGGTACTTGCAGGTGAAGTTGGAGCTATACAGGCTGTTCTGCATCCTCCATGCTCTCTGCATTGTAAAACAGCTAAAGAACTCAGAATGTAGTCCTAAGCAAATAAGTAGGGTGTGAGTGTAGGTCTTGACCCAGGAGATTGCAAAGAGAAGGAAAGAGGACTATCAGAATGGCTCACCGATTGTCCACAGGACACTGAAAAACTGAGTCTGGCTTCCCCCTGTTCAGTAGGGCTAGGAAACCAACTATGGTATTGCAGGACTTGGACTAAAGTAAAGGAAATGGAGAGGAACTGGCTTAGGATTGATACTGAATGGAACTAGATGGCTTGCATGGTGATGGTAGGGTAGTTACATCCTAATTTGGGCATACCCAAATGATATATAACAAGAGAAACACAAAAAATGACTACTCAACTCTAAAAGAATGGATCTGCTGTGTGGGAAAGTGATCCGGTGTGTGGGAATCCAGTATCCGGTGGACCAGATGGGTATCCTGTATGCACGGGTCCAGGTCCAGTACATCAAATTGAAAGTAAACAGTAGATAAATGGTAGATGGATCAAAAACTGACCTTCAGACAACTACCAGATCAACTCAGATCAGGAAAGACAGCAGCACAGAGCGGTCTCGGATCGACTAGAGCGCAGGATAGGGGTTATAGGATGTAGGAATGACCGGATGTCACTGTAGAAAACTACACCTTCCTACAGTGTTTTCATCTTTGATGTCATGAACTTCACAGTTGAAATGGACACCAAATACATCAAAGGGATGATCAACAACCCAGATCTCCAACTGAATGCAGTCATTAATTGGTGAATTGCCAGCATCCTCCTCTTCACCTTCAATCTTGTCCACATGCTGGCCAACGAGCATACTGGGGCTGACAGTCTTTCCCGCTGGCCACCCTCAGAATCTGACCTACCCAAAGATGATGACCATAAAGACTGGCTCAAGGATACATATTCATTTGCCATCCACTTGCTGAATGAATGCCCTTCCCCACAGTTCATCTATTCATCCCTGCACTGTTATCATGGGGTTTCCCTAGTGCCATCATTCTTACCTGTCTACTGGTTCCACCATGTGGATTACAACAGACCATACATGGCAGACCTGGATGTCCATTCAGTTTTCATTTAATACTGGGCATTCACTGACACTGTTGAGCAGCCAGGTCTCCAATCTGATGAGGAACCTGACCCCCCATTTTCCCAATCTGCAAAAGCCAAGGCAAAGGATGCCCGACTCAACCTCATCTGCGACTTTTTCTGTACCAAGACCCATCCACCTGACCTATCTGACAAAGAGTTTCTCTTGTTTGTTTGATCTGTCTCCCACTTCTTCCTCATCACTGGCATTCTCTGGCACTGGGAACTGCACGGCTGCCACCAAATAGTGGTCTCGGAGGATAGGTGGTACAGGCTAATCAATAAAGCTCATGACAACCTCAGGCACAAGGGTGTCTACACAGTCTGGACCTGCCTCCTCCTCTGCTTCTGGTGGCCAATGCTCACTGAAGATGTCAAGTGGTACATTCATACCTGTCATCAATGCCAGACCTGCCAGACTGCCTGCTTTCACATTCCACCCATCATACCCCTCATAACTGGTTCAATTCACAAAGTTCATGTTGACACAATGCTAATGCCCAGAGCCAGCAGTTACCACTATATTATTCAAGCACAATCCTTGATGACTTCATACCCAGAGTGGTGCATGCTCAGGTCCTAGAATGCCTCCACCCTTGCCTCCTTCATCTTCAAGGATATTCTTTGCTGGTGGGATTCCGTTTCCAAGCTTGTCACTGACAACAGTGTAAAGTAGCTAGAAAGCCTGGGATGGGTTTCCTAATGGTGTAAGTATGGGTTGTGAGCGGGTTTACTCGACCCTAAAGGGACTCAAGGAACTAGGAGAAGGTAAAAGACCAATATCCACTCACTGTAGAGCTAGAAAACATGAGTCCGGACCTCACCTTTCAGTAGGACTGAGAGTCCAACTTTTTGGGTTCGGGTTGGAGTGCTCAACTTGACTTGACTGGCTCAGGATGCGGATGAATCGACAGTTTCAAAACTTAGAAGAAGAGACTTGTGATCAAGAGGGAATAAGATTTGATATGGACCAAAGTCTGAGATACAAAGTTTATAGTCTGGGAAAACCTGAGACTTTGTACATATTGGGTCAGTGAAGTAAGTAACATATGGTGACAGAGTGGCATGACAATGGTGATGGTATGTGATACAAAGAAAGGAGAAATACTAAGTACAACAGACCCAGTGTAAGGAGCCGTTGCTTCTTAGGTCTGTATCTGGTCCTTCTACATCTATTTGACTTTCACTAGGTCATCATCCAGTCATCAAGCATCCATGTCTATCTATGTCCATCCAGTTCCGGTCTCCCCTAGTCATACATATCTGGTCCCTGGGATCTGTTCCCTTTCAATCCAGTCCAATAGTTTCTACTGTACTTATAGTGTACAGGATACTATGTACTGGACACTCTGTATTGTGATCTGGTCACTGGATTCATGTTGAATGTGCTTATTTAGAGTCTCAGGTGTGCCCAGACTATAAAAGTTGTGTTTCACACACATCGAATCAATCATTTATCACTCACTCAGAGTTGGAGTCTTCTGTCCTCATAAACCTAGTCATATTTAGATCTCTTTTCTCTTCTCTTTCTCTCTTGATCCTAGAAGAATCAAGTCCTGTGCTTGTTAGCCATGTCTGAAGCATTAGGAGCTCTTCTAGATCAACTACCAAGGAGTCCTGTAAGCCCTGCAGTTGCATTCCCTTGATTCTCTACCTGCAATTTCCCTGGGATGAACCAATTGTTCCTTCACTTTCTTTCTTTGTGTTACTGACCTGCTAGTTTCCTATCCAGAGACCTATAGCAGTTTAGATCAGTCAACCTCTCTTCATCTGGAGCCCACCACAAGGGGCATTCAGATGAGCTTCAAGGAAGCTCCAGGCCCATCCAACCCTCAAATTTTTTTTCTCATCCTATCAACTGATCACTGACAGCTTCAATACATCCAACTTTTGCAACTGTCAATCTACCATCAGTCTGACTGCTCAACTCCGGTTCAACCACACCAGACATCATTCCTGTCATCTGGTACTTTCTCCTCTGTGTTTCAGGCTCTTCATGCCTTCATTTCACATACCTTTCTGTCATCCATCATCAATCAACCTTTGATTACCTGTTTCAACTACCATTTTCTACTTCATTGCCTCACTTATGATCTATTTGCTTTCATCCAATCCAGTCTGGTATCCTTGATCTGGATCTGACTTCATTATGTTCAACCCCTTTCATCATGGATTGCCCATGCATGGTACACCAACTGCACCTTCATTTGACAGATTGCTCATCACACTTCTACATTTCCTTGAAGACATTGATGATTTTTGTACACAGAAAGGTCTCAGTAACCGACAGAGGATTGAATGTGTGCTATACTACGTGCCCCTTGACAAGGTGGAGCTTTGGGAAACTTTCCCCAAAGTGGATAGTGCTACACCAGACTGGTCCACGTTTACAGCAGCCCTCATTCTGCTCTATCCTGGTTGTGAATCTGATAGTTGTTATTTCAAGGATGACTTGCTAACCTTTGTAGATGCATTACAATGGAGACCGCTCCAAGGTCTCGATGACCTTGGATCATATCACTGTCAATTTCTAAAGATGTTGTCACTGCTAATTCCACTTCACAGGATATCTCGTGCAGACTGTGAATGCCTCTTTGAGAGATGGCTACTGCTCGAGGTCTGTGACCCAGTCCATGACTGGTTGGCTATCATCCACTCCAACATCCACCCAGATGGTTCATATCTGGTAGCGGATACATTGACTGCTGCTACATTTATACTTTCTTTTCATGCACCTTGTCCTGAGCCTGTTGTGCCTGATCCTGTTGTGGCTCATTCTTTACTCATTTATACTCCATCATCACAGGCACTTGGGCCTGCATCTGTCTCATCCATCCATCTGGATCTCACAGGTCCAGATTGCATTCATATTATGCTGTCTATCTCGTCCACCACTCAGGATCTCATAGATCCTGAGCTCATTCCAATTACTTCATTGCCATCTTTTACATTGTATTTACCCTCCACTAAACCCATCAACAATGATGCCATCTTGGCTGTTGATTCTTCAATTTTTGCTGAAGCTTCTTCTTTCAAATTGCTATCTCCTTCTTCATCTGACCCTGTGATGGACCTTCTGTTAGTCCCACACATTGATCCAGTGGCTGTTGCCTTCTGCACTCACACACTGTTGACTGCACTCCCACTTCTGTTGTGCCATACTGCCCCTTCATTGCAGCTTTGTTCTGATCTGCCACTGGTTTGTTCTGATCTGCTACCGGCTTTTTTTGACCTGCCCCCAGTCCTGCCTATTCACATCTCAGTTCTGCCATTGAATCAAGCATCTGTGCTCTCATTCTGTTGTCTGGTTGTCGTCCATGATGTTCCAGACCCTCCTCAGCCATATCATGTTGTTTCCTCTTTTTCTTGTTTCTCTCTCCTGTGGCATGATGCCCAGGAGGTCATCAATAAAACTTCCTTGTGGAAGGGAAAGGACTTAACAGTCCTTCCATTTACTTCTGGTCTGCTCATGGATCTGGATCTCCTCAACTGGTTAGGGGTTCAATGTTTTCTTTTTACAGATTCCAGTAATGAAAACGGTCATTCAGTAGGCATAGAAGAAAAAAAATTCAACAAAGAAGACTCTTATTCATTATTCAATAAAACAATCAACTTCATACTGCTCTCACCCATCTTCAATTCGCTGCCATTTGTCAAAATCCTATTTCATCATACTGACCATCTGCTGCTCATCCATCTCTGTCAATAACACTGTTGTACTTATTTCTACCCCAGGTTTCATCTGGTAATCTCTGTTCCACCCTGGTTTTTGATCCAGTGACCTCTCTCATATCTAAAACAAGAACAGCATTCTTATGATACTAAAACATACAAAATATCAACAGACTACACAAAAACAACAAAAATATGAAAACAACCATCTCTTACTATAGTGAATATTGTCTTGTTTCATTCTAAAGTCCTCCTTGATTCATACTCTAACTAGCTAATTTCTTTCTAACATGCACATCATTCAAAAGTGCTCATTTGCCATTTCAAACTGGACTCAATCCAGTACAGACACTTACCATCTGGTCCGCTTACCATCTGGTCCATCTGTGTAGGCATAGAAGTGAAAGTTGATCGACAAAGACAAGTTGAGTGGACGTTCACAATCCAGTGTTGTTCAAACTCATTTCAGATCAATTTCAATACACTTTTACTTACATTTCATTCTCTCTCTTACTTAGAGACTGGATTAGATTCACATGAATATGGATGTGGATTCAAGAACATTCATACTTGTACATGACTTAGCTACAGGAGAAAGAAGAAGTCTATTCTAACTACACTAAAAATTCCCCAGATCCTGTGCCAGCTGCTGAATCTGCCACAGCTCCTTCACCTGGTTAGCAATCTCAGCTCCCATCTCCACCATCTCTGCCTTGATCTCCTTCAGACGTGCCTTCAAGTGCTTCACCCTATATGCCACCATCTCCTGGTGGCTGGCATGACCCAGTTTGACAGATTTGCTCAGTCTGGGTCCGTCCTCTTCATCTACCTTGTCCTCATCCTTGTCCTCAAGCCAGGCCAGCTTTGTCTTCTGGCATTTGGTCTGCTCTACCAATTATCACAAAATCAATCTGTTACTCACTGGGTGCCTTGCCCTTCCTATCTGCAGGTGCTGCCATCTTCTCCTTTTCCTCCACCTTCACCTTCCCCCAACCCAATGACTTCTTGCACTTAGCTTTCAGTTTCCTGCAGTGAATGCAGGTCTGGCCTTCTGATCTGGTGCAGGCAGCACTGGACCACATGCAATGGGAGCATGGTGTTGTGTGCTGTACCCCCTCCATCTTGGTCATTGTCTTCATTGTTGTCTTTGTCATTATCTTTGGCTTTTCCTTTTCATCCTCTGGTGTCCATTTGCGCTGCAGATGGTCAGTTCCATTTCAATCCGCACTGACCCTTCACTCGCCTTAGGCTATGGAATTACCACGGTGAGCAGCTGTGCCACTTTCACCTTGGACATCTTGTCCTGCCTGCTCATCTCTTCTGCCCTGATATCTGTCCCCTTTTCCTCTGCCACTGTCTTCATCATATCCATTGTTGTTGTTGTTGTCATCTCTGCCTTCAGAGTGGGAGTGGCCTCTGCTTCTTCTTGGACTGCCTTTATCTTGGCCGCCTGCTCTTCCTTGTTCTGTTGCCCCTCCTCCACCTCCTTGCATGCTGCCTTCTCCTTGGCAGCCTGCTTGTCCTCAATTCTCTGTTGATCTGCTGCCTCCACCTTCCATTGCTCTGCCATCAGACCCACCTCCTCCATGGTGGCAACTGTAGCATTGCTGACACAGGCCTTGACCCCATGTTTATGCACCTCCTGGAGGCAAGTCTCAAGTCATTCCTATCAAACATATTAGCATGCATAAAATCACAACATGTATCACATTACTCACAAGGGCATGGTCCCATTTCTCCACCCACATTTCCTGCTCCTTCCACAGCTCTTCATTGTGGTCTGGCACTGCCTTTCCGACATCATGGACCTGCTGTAAGGAGTCATAGCTTCTTAGGTCCATATCCAGTCATTCTACATTTATTTGACTTTCACTAGGTCATTGTCAAGTCATCAAGCATCCATGTCTATCCATGTTCATCTGGTTCCAGTCCACTCTACTTGTACATATCTGATTCCCTATATCCGTTTCTTTTTGATCCAGTCTGTCTACTGGATAGTTTCTACTATACTTATAGTGTACCAGATGCTATGTACTGGACGCTCTGTATTGTGATCCAGTCACCAGATTCACATCTCTTTTTCCTTCTTTATGCTTATTTAGAGTCTCGGGTATGCCCAGACTATAAAAGTTGTGTTTTGCACACATCAAATCAATCATCTATCACTCACTTGGAGTGGAAGTCTTCAGTCCTCATCAATCCAGTCATATCTGGATCTCTTTTCTCTTCTCTTTCTCTCTTGATTCTAGAAGAATCAAGTCCTGTGCTTGTCAGCCATGTCTGAAGCATTAGGAGCTCTTCTAGATCAACTACCAAGGAGTCCTGTAAGCCCTGCAGTTGCATTCCCTTGATTCTATACCTGCAATTCTCCTGGGATGAACCAATCATTCCTTTACTTACTTTCTTTGTGTTACTGACCTACTAGTTTCCTATCCGGAGACCTATAGCAGTTTAGGTTGGTTAACCTCTCTTCACTGGGTGAATCCATGGTTGCTCAGGATGGAAACCAATATAAAAGAGAGAAACTTGACTTACCAACTCAGATCTGGGGAACTCAGGTTGGACAGATGGGATGGGTTGGATGAATAATGCTCAGGTTGGTCTTCGACTTGCTTGGAAATGGTACCTGCACTATAGGGGTGACATGAGAAATTGTGAAGAAGGGGGATTTGCATGGTAGGGGACACTGGTCTTCCACAACAGTCCTGCTTTCATTCAGGCCTGCAACCTCCTCACTGAGTGATACCAGATCTGGCACATTCAGATCTCTCCTTACAACTCCCAGGCAAATGGGATTGTGGAGAGGCATCACTACAATGTCCAGGGGGCAATCATGAAAAGCTCCCAGGGGGAGGAGTTGTGCTGGTATCGATCTGTGCATGCCATCTTCTGGGTAGAGCAGGTAACTATATAGTAGTCAACTGGTTTGTCCTCATATTTCATGGCACATGGCATGGAGCCACTTTTCCCATTCGATCTTACTGAAGCAACTTTCCTTCTTTCTCTTTTCTAACCTGAACCCTCCTCTACTGAGTCACTGATAGCATGGCAAGCATGCCAATTTCAGAAATGTCAGGCCAATCTCAGCACAATCCAAAAGTGGGTTGCTGAAGCATGGTTCATATTCATCAAGCACTTTGAAGCCATGATGAAGACCCAGATCAGGGACTTCAACTTCCAACCCGGAAGCCTGGTCCTGGTCTGAAACTCAAGGGTGGAGAAGGAACTGAACCAGAAAATGAAGCTAAGATACATAGGGCTAATGGTTGTCCTTTGCAGGATTACCAGAGGTTCATATCTGCTGGCCGAGTTGGATGGAGAATTATCTGCCCTTCAGTATGCCACATTCTGCCTCATTCCATACTATGCAAGATTCCAAGCTGCCATTCCAGTATCAGGGTTGACCAGAGTAGATGACAAAGAACTCTATGAAATGGCAAGGAAAGAGAGCTGGGAAGTCAAGGACTTGCAGGACCTGCCAGACAATAAAGACCTGCCTGATGAAGAAGATCATCTACCCCCACAAGAATCACAACCAATGACAACAGTGAACATTCCATCATACAGTGACCTCCAAAACTGTTGCAATGTTTGACTTCAACTCAGTGCATGAACTGCCCTGCATTATTCCATGGGAATTCCACTTAGCTTTGGTGGGACCAAACAAAGTACAAACTCCCGGCTACAAATGGGCCTCTAGGTCATGTGATGTGACCCACAGGCTGTGAAGATATGACCATATTAAATCAACAATACCATTGCAACAGTTTTGTATCTTTATTATTAGGGGGGTATTTAGTACTTGGGATAGCCTCATCTTGCCTTGATCACTGCCTCAATCCTTCTAGGCATACTCTCAATCAGCTTTTGACACTCCTTAGCTGGTATTT
>JBBPTO010001912.1:0-13005 GCA_038094155.1 Pulveroboletus cf. aberrans
GAGTATGAGGTACTGTTGTTTGATGAGTGATACCCCTGGAAGTGAAGAATGCATGAAGTTTGCCCATGAATTCTCCTCCTTGGTCTGAACAAACAGAGGTGAGCTGTTGACCAGTAAAGGTTTCAGTCCAAGAAACCATGTTTTGAAAGTGTTGTGCAGCAGCAGCTTTGTCTCTGATAAATGCAACAAGTGCAAAACCAGAGTGATCATCTATAAAAGTAAGAACATATTGTGCTCTTGATCTTGGTTCCACAGGATAAGGACCCATGAGATCTGTGTATACCAGTTCAAGTGTTCATGTTGCTCTTTTTGAAGAGTCTGGAAAGGATCTGTTGGAAATTTTGCCTGTAGCACATCCTTTAACAAGGAGGACAAGACATGGGGATGGCACATTGAGGTAGGCCTGTCAGATTTTTGACTCCATGTCTTAAAGCATTATTGCTTGTGTGTCCAAAGCACTGGTGCCATATTTCATATGAAGAGGTCTCTTGCAGTGTGGCTGCTTGATGGTTCATTGGTGTGATCTGAGATGACCAAAACCAATGTAACTTAGACTGTGGTGATAAAGCAGATACCTGTATCACTAGTCTGCCACAATTGTCTCAAATTTTGGATCCTTTTCCTTCAATCTCACATCTGAAGCCATGCAGAGTAAGAGTTGGAAGTGAAAGTAGATGCTCTTTTGCTTTTGGAGTATACCAGACTTTTTCTAGGGTGACTGGAGGTTTACCATCTTGTTGAATGATAATCTTTCCAGGTTCATACCCTATTAAAGGTGAATTGTCAGTAGTTTTAGCATACCATGTTCTGTTCCCTATGTGGGTGAAATCATCTATATATGGTGAAGGATGATCAGAACATCCACTGTCAACAAGCCAATGATCTTGTGCTTGGAAGTCTGTGATTGTAGATACATTTTGCATTGGAGAAGATGTTGCTAGGCCATTTGTTCACATGTTCTTGTCTCTCACAGTATAACAGTCACCATAAGTAGATTGCTTTTCAAGGTTTACATTGTAATCTGTTGAATCTCCTATGTCTAGATCATAATGATTGTTCCTCAGATATCCCAGTTTGGATGATAATAACCATAGCTGAAAGAATCATAGAGTTTATGATGATCTGCATACCAATGAGGTTGATCTTCCCATGTTATGTTTTCTGTCTGATTGGTTAAACCTCCTTAAAATAGAATCTGCTTCCTTTTTCCTTTTTCATCTTTTCTCCTGTTGCATACTAGAGGTACTTGTTCTCCTCCTTCTGTTTGATTAGAAGGGTCTCTGCCTTCTGGCAGGTTGTCTCCACAATTAAATGGGTTAGAATGTGAGAGTATGCTTTGGGATAAGAAAGGGCCTACTGATGAGCACAGGCTCTTTTGGAAGCAAGACAATTGATGGATTGGGAGATGCTGCTGACTGAATGGATGTGGGTGGTGCTGTGTATGGAGCATTCCATACTTGAGGTGGTGCACCAGCCATGTTCATACTGGTTGTTATGATCATTATGATCAGACCCTTTTTCCTTACTGCTTACATATGTACACATGGGTATAAGTCCCAACTTGGATGTTTATTTCTTTTCATTGCTGACTATGATATCATGACTCATCATCTGCTTTTATCGCATTCCATGTGATTCCACTTGCTCAGTCAGCAACTCCTTCTACCATATTCCATCACATTCCATGCCTGCCCTAGATTTCTTCCCCTCACATATATGTATAAACCCATGTTATTACCCATGTAAACTTTAGTACCACTGTTGGAATACATCAGTGTTCCCACACCACAATACAGGCCCAAGGGTAGCCTTAATACCTTCTTGCTTGTAACTGCTGTGAACCACCCTTAAGTGGGAAGTCCCCATTGTTGACCTTGCCTAAGAGGTCTCCTCATCTACAACCCTTCAGTGGGAAGTCCTTGTCATCTGTCCTTGATAGTAGGCAGACTCCTCATCCACCATTAACTCAGTAGTAACCTTTGTTGCTAAACCTTATTAGTAGGTAGGTCCTCAGACATCTTGATTTTGTCAAGCATTACCACTCTCATCCATGGTTAAGTCCAAAGCCCCAAAGGTTCTATGCCTGCCCTCGCCAAGGTCAGACATAACAAAAGACTAGACTCTCTCCTCATACATGGCTACTATCATGTAAGCCACCATTCACCATTATTGCCCCTCTGCCAATCCCCTTTGTGGGGAATCCTTTCATCACCCATGTGCACCACCACTGTAGGAAAGTACAGTTTCCTACAGTGATATCCAATCATCTCTAGCCATCTCTAGTTCCTATCCTGCACTCTAGTAGATCCGAGACCGCTCTGTGCTGCTGTCTATCCTGATCCGAGTCGATCTGGTAGTTGTCTGAAGGTCAGTTTTTGATCCATCTACGATTTGTCTACCATTTCCTTTCAATTCAATGTACTGGACCCAGACCCATGCATACAGGATACCCATCTGGTCCACTGAATACCGGATTCCTGTGCACTGGATCATTTCCCACACACCAGATCCATTCCTTTAGAGTTGAGTAGTCTTCTTTTGTGTTTTTCCTTACTATATATCATTTGGGTATGCCCAAATTAGGATGTAACTCCCCTACCATCACTATGCAAGCCATCTAGTTCCACTCAGTACCAATCCTAAGCCAGTTCTCCTCCAGTTTTCCCCATTCCTGCCATAGTCCTGCAACACCCAAGTTGGTTTCCTAGCCCTACCGAATGGGGGGAAGCCAGACTCAGTTTTCCAGTGTCCTGTGGACAACCAGTGAGCCATCCTTTTAGTCCTCTTTCATTCTCTTTGCAATCCCCAGGGTCGAGACCTACACTCACACCCTACTTATTTGCTTAGGACTACATTCTGAGTCCTGTAGCTACTTTACACCATCTCCAGTGAAAGATTCACCTGACCCCTCTGACCATGAACCTGAGTCACCTTCTGACCAAGAGGCTACTACCCCTGTCACACCATCGAACTCACCACTTGCTGTTTACCATCATATCACTTTGCAAAGTATCTCCATCACCTCCACCCCCATGTATTCTTCGAAACCCATTGAACTTTGCCTCGCAAGGCCCAAGGCCTATGACAGGGACCCCTCTGAAGCCATACCATAGCTTACCTCTGCCTGGTCCTATATGCTCATCAACAAGGATATCTATAACACCAATCATAAGAAGATCAGCTTCCTCCTTTCCTATATGAGTGAAGGCCCTGCCAAGCAATGGGCTGAGTTCAAGTGTTTCAAAGCTCTTGAGACCAATGACTTTGGTACCCTCAAGGATTTCATCAAGGAGTTCAAATCCACCTTCAATCAAGGCAACAACAAGCAGGCCACTCTATCTTGGCTTGCTACCTACTGCATCAAGAAGGTCTCCCAACTCGATAACTATATCACTAAGTTCCTTCTCCATGTTGGGAAGGCTGGTTTCACTTACCCCCCACTTGCCTCTGATGCCACTGCCCACCATACTCTGATCCAGTTCTTCTGGGTTGGGATTCCAGTTGCTCTCATGAGGAGGATCAACTGCATGGATACCATACCTACTACCATTGAGAAATAGATTACCCAGTTCTCTCACTTCAAGGTGCAGTGAGATGAGGGAGATGCTGTTGCTTACCAACACTGTGGAACATCTACCACCCAGACCCACTGTCATATCCATGACAACTCTGGTCCCTCCGGAACCAACTCTGCTCGTATCTCTGGTGAGAACTCACCAATTATGCACTCTTGTAACTTCGGATCTCTGTAGATATCTCATGTGACTTCCTTGTTCCTTATTTAGTTAGTTCTCATGCCTTGTACCTTCCTCCAATCCTATGCAGCACAGCTCCAGTGAACTGCACACCCGGTGCACTGCTCCGGTTATGTTTCCTCTGAACTCTGTCTTACCAATCTGATACATACATACTTACTCATCCATCTCCTCCATAGTATATATAGTGTACAAACCTCCTGTAACGACTTCAGTCGTGATATTGAATAGACTAGACATCCTCTGATACTCAGCTTGATGTCAAACTCCCATTGTAATCCAATGGTAATCCTCCTTACTCTCTGAGTCACTCCGAGTTATCTCCACACCTCTGAACCCTCCCACAAATACAGGACTGCACACCAAGACTTGGATAGTGGCACACCACATAAGGTGAAGCCAAGGTCCTACTAATATCTCTGGAGTTCTGGAGATACACCGGAGTTTGTCCGCATGGCCCTAACACCCACCAGTACATCAGACTAACTCTGAAACTCACTAGAGACCCTGATGCTATGGACATTGATGTTGTCCATCTCCCAAAGTTGACTCCTGAAGAGTATGAGTGATGCTGAAAGGAGAACCTTTGCTTTTCATGCTGAAAGAAGGGACACGGTTCCTGTTATTGCCTCACCTACCCTTTTACCCCTACATCACAGATCAGAAGGATGGCCAATGCTGATATTTCCTCTGATATTTCCAAGCTCCAAGAGATTGAAGATGATGATGATGATGAAGAGCTGAAGAAGACCACCATAGGAAGGGTCAGGATGATGGATTTTTGAAATGGGAAGTTACCATGACAGATGACTTCCCTTCTTCATTTAGTGTGAATGTACTTGTAAATGCCAAAGACAAGCAATCTATGAGAATTCCTATTCAGCTCATTGATTCCTCACACTCTATGAAAGCCATCAACACCTTTGCCATCATGGACCATGGTGCAGACATCAACTCCATCAACTGGGGCTTCATCAGGAAACACCAACTCCCCACCACTTATTTATTCACCCTGATACCCATCAACAATGCAGACACTTCCATCAATTATGGAGGGTCTGTGTGCTTCGCTTGTAGTCTCTTCTTCAACATCATAGGGATAGCCCAACATACTGAGTTCTACATCATGAACTGCAGTAACTCCAATATACTCCTTGGGATGCCCTGGCTAATCAAGATGAACCTGGTGATCAACTGGGAAGCCCATATCCTCGATATTCCCAAGTCCAAGGATGAATCAAAGGCTCTATATGAGGCCTTTTCCTCTGACACCAAATGACACTACAATCACCTTGCTCAAAACACCCTGAGGCCCTCTTGTCACCACATGGTCCATGAAGTTTTTGATGGATGCCTCTGGAACTATTGGCAACAGGCCATGGAGACCAACTTTACAGTTGCCTGAGTCCAGGACTACCATTACCAACATGGAACATCCACCAACTGCCTTCACAAAAGTGGGGCATACTATGTCCCCAACTTTGATATTATCGCCCACATCAGTACTGCTATCAAACTTGCAGCTACTGCATTCCTCAAGAAACCCATCATCATCCTTCCAAAGGAGTATGAGGACTTCAAGGAAGTCTTCTTCAAGGAAGCCACTGACCATGTACCTCCCTCGAGACCCTATGACCATGAGATCAATTTCAATGAAACCTTTGTTCCTAACATAGGGAAATTTTACCCATTGTCCTTCGATGAATGCAAAGCTACTGAGGACTTCCTCAAAGAGAACCTCAGGTCCAGAAAGATCCGCTCTTTGAACTCTCTCCAAGCCTCACCCTTCTTCTTCATCAAAAAGAAGGATGGGAAACACTGCCCCTGTCAGGACTGCCAATACATCAACAAACATACCATCTGTGATGCATACCCCCTCCCACTTGTCTCCAACCTCATTGACAAGCTCAAAGATGCCAAAGTCTTTACTAAGTTCAATGTCCACTGGGAGTATAACAATGTTCGTATGGAAGATGGACACCAATGGAAAGCTGCCTTTATCACCCACAAGGGGCTCTTTGAATCCACCATCACATTCTTCAGTTTTTCCAACTCCCCCACCACATTTCAAAGGTTCATGAACAACTCCTTCTGCAATATAATTGCTGAAGGATGGCTTGTCATCTACATGAATGACCTTCTTATCATTTCTTCCAATGAAGCTACCCACACTGAACACACCCACTGAGTTCTTGAATGCATGAAGGAGTTAGACCTTCACTTGAAGTTGGAGAGGTGCACCTTCACTGCCACTGAGGTCGAATACCTTGGCCTCATTGTCAAACCAGAACAGATTGCCATGGATCCTGTCAAACTAGATGGGATTGCATCCTGGCCGACCCTCACCACACCCAAGGAAGTAAGATCCTTTTTAGGTTTCACCAACTTCTACTGCAGGTTCATTCCTGACTACTCCTCCATTGCTTGCCCCCTTCTTGATCTCATCAAGAAGAACCTCACTTGAAACTGGACGCCGGAGTGTGACCTGGCCTTCTCCCAGCTGAAGGACTTGTTCCTGTTAAAGCCCATCCTTCAACTGCCCAAACCCACATGCCCCTTTGCCATCACCACCAATACTTCCAAGTATGCGTCCAATGCCATTCTTCTCCAAACTGATGCCAACAGTGATTGACACTGTTCTTACTTGTTCTTCTCATTCTCTCCAGCTGAAAGGAACTATGATATCTATGATCATGAGCTCCTAGAAATCCTCTGTGCCCTTCAAGGATTGCATTAGTATCTCTGTGGTACATCCTTTTCCGACCAGGTCTCTACTGACCACAAGAACCTCATGTACTTCTGCACTGCTCAACACTTGAATCACTGCCAAGCCAGGTGGCTCCTTGACCTTGCAGATTATGATCTGAAACTCTGTCATGTCCCTGGCAGACTCCTTGCCACCTCCAACACCTTATCCCAGCATTCCAATCTCTACCCCTTGTCCAACCCTGACAATGAGACCACCATGCTCCTTCCACTGTCAATGTTTGTCCAACTCATCGACTCATCCCTTGCTTTCCTCATTGAGGATGCTTCCAAGTCAGACCCCCTTGTTCTTAAAACCCTCCAGTCCATTGCCAATAATGTACCCTCATCCCTCTGTGTCCATCTTTCTGACTGGCAACACTGTGATGATGTCCTTCTCTACAAGGATCACATCTACATTCCCACTGCTGACCTTCATCAAAAGGTTCTCCTCCATTGTTATGACCATGAGACTGCCAGTCACCCCAGCTACCTTAAGACCTGTCAATTGGTCTTCTCTGAATTCTGGTGGCCTGGACTTGCCCACTATGTGCACAAATACATTGAAGGTTGCATAACCTGTCAGGCCAACAAGGCCAACACTCATCCCACTGTGCCCCCACTCACCCCCATCTGCTCCTTTGCCACCTGCCCATTCCAACAGATCTCTTGTGATCTGATCACTGACCTTTCTACTGCTGTGGGCTTTGATTTCCTATTGGTCATGGTCGACCATGGGCTTACTAAGGGGGTAATTCTATGCCCTACCTTGAAAACTGCCACTGCCAAGGATATTTCCACCCTTCTCCTCCACAAAGTCTACTTCTGCTTCAGTTTTTTTGACAAGGTTATCTCTGACAGAGGCCCACAGTTCACCTTCACCTTCACCAAAGAGCTCAGAAAGCTCTTGAACTATGACCTTGCCCTCTTCACCACCTACCACCCTCAAACAGATGGGAAAACTGAACATGTTAACCAGGAGATCGAGACCTATCTTCAGATCTTCTGTGGCAATAACCCCTTCTCATGGCATGAACTTCTTACCCATGCAGAGTTTGCACACAACCACTGCCCCCACTCCATAATGGGAAAGTCACTGTTTTACCTCATGATGGGTGTTATAATTTACTTCAGACTACACTTTTCTTTCACTTATCGCTTACCTATGCATGGGTATAAGTCCCAACTTGGATGTTTCTTTCTTTTCATAGCTGACTATGATACCATTACTCATCATCTGCTTCCATTGCATTCCATGTGATTTCACTCCACTTGCTTCATCAGTGATTTCTTCCATCACATTCCCCTACATTCTATGCCTACCCTGAACTCCCTTACATATGTAAACCCACATCGACGCACATGTAAACCTTAGTCTAGTCTTACCTTTTATCTTTTACCTTTCTTCTGTACCATCACTCCTAGAATACATTGGTGTTTCCACTTCTCGATACAGGCCTAAGGGTAGCCTTAATACCTTCTTGCTCCTTGTTGCTGTGAACCACCCTTAAGTGGGAAGTCTTCATCATCGATCTTGCCTAGAGGTCTCCTCTGTTCACCACCCTTTAGTGGGAAGTCCTTGTTGTCTGTCTTCAATAGTAAGCAGACTCCTCATACACTGTTAACTTGGTAGTACCTCTGGCCGCCATTAGCTCAGTAGCATCCTTCATCACTGAACCTCGCTAGTAGGTAGGCTCCTTGTAGACATCTTGCAATTATCAAGCTCCATTGCTCTTTGTCCATGGTTAAGTTTGAAGCTCAAAAGATTCTACACCTGCCCTCATTCAGGTCAGCCATAACAATGGGCTATGAACCCTGTGCCCTACCTTCTATTGTCTCTGAGTCTAAGGTTCCCACAGTTGAAGACCACCTTACATCCCTCACTGCATCCTGTGATGAAGCTCTCACTGCCCACAAACTTGCTCACCAGACAATGGCACAACAAATCACATCCAAGTTTCAACCATTCATCAAAGGCAACAAAGTCTGGTTGGAAGCCTGTAATCTCAAATGAAATGTTGTCAACCTGAAGTTTGCCCTGAAACAGGAAGGACCCTTTCCCATCATTGAAGTCCTATCCCCCATCACCTACATATTGTCTAAAACTCCCATCCACCTGGAAGATTCAACCTGTCTTCCACACCTCCCTCTTATCACCCTATTGTAAAAATGATGTACACAGCCCCAATTTCATGAGACCTCCTCCAGAACTCATAGAAGAAAAAGAAGAATATGAGATAGATAAGATCTTACATTACAAAGAAATGCCGTCTAACCACCACTACTTGATCTGATGGAAAGGATACACAGCCAAAGAAGACTTGTGGGAACCTGAAAAGAACTTGAAACATTCGAAGTCTGCTCTGATGAAATATAAGAACTGTCACCTGTCTGTATTTTCATGAACCAATGCTACCACTACCCAGAAACATGACCACATCTCCCCTCTGCAATGTTGCCTTTGCCACTGATGACGTCAAAGAAAACTCTGTTTTCATTGTTGACTCTTTGTCCACCATCTCCACTTTATAAGAAACCCTCTCTGAGACCTCCACTTTCATCAAACCAACTGATGAAAACCATCCTCCATCCCCTACCCCTCAATTTCTTAAATCATCCCACTGCCATCATGATCCTAGGTGAAGCCAACCTCAAACTCAATATTCTTGCCCACCAGTTGGAACTAGGAGAGTTTCTCACAGATCTTGATCATTATTACCTCCTTGAGACCAATGCCCAACATGTAAAACCCTTACCTGTACCTGCTCTTGCTTCTGTCCCTTCTCTGTCAACTACCACCATTGTGTTTCCCACTTTGTCCACACCATTTGCATCTTCTTCCCACATCTTCTTCTCCACTCAATGCAGAGGTCATCAATACCATTAACCAAGTGGAACTTTGCCACAGCGAGAACATGGGAGAGATCATCCTTACCCCAAGTAACTCCTGCTATGCTCAGGCCTGCTTTCAATGCCATCATCTTGGGCACTTTTGAGACTGATTCCCTGAGTACCAATGCCCCATCTGCCTCTGATGGGCCCCTGGCCACAACCAGCAGGAATGCCCTCTTTAATGCCCTACTTCTAGGCCCTCTCCTTTCTCCTTGCCTATGTCCCAGTGATTGTCCTCATTGTTATCCAGAGGAACTCTGCTGCCAAGTCCTACACATCAGCATATACAATGAACTGTCTGCTTCATCCCTTGATGTCACCCTGCATTCCTACAGGCATCCACCAGTGAGATCCCACCCCTGGATAAGAGGGAAGATGACTACCAGTTCAATGACACTGCAATGTCTGACATGACTGGAGAACCCTACAGGGAATATAAAGATTTTTGAAGTATGGAGACTTCAGCTCTACTCAGGGGGTAATGTTACAATCATTACAATTGGGCCCTTTTTCCTTACTGCTTACATATGCATGGGTATAAGTCCCAACTTGGACATTTATTTCTTTTCATCACTGACTATGATACCATGACTCATCATCTGCTTCCATTGCATTCCATGTGATTTCACTTGCTCAGTCAGTGACTCCTTCCACCATATTTCATCACATTCCATGCCTGCCCTAGATTCCTTCCCCTCACATATATAAACCCACATTATTGCCCATGTGAACCTTAGTCTAGTCTTGTCTTTTACCTTTCTCCTACCTTTTTTCTTGTACCACTGCTGGAATACATTAGTGTTCCCACTCCACAATACAGGCTCAAGGGTAGCCTTAATACCTTCTTGCTCATAACTGCTGTGAACACCCTTAAGTGGGAAGTCCCCATTGTTGACCTTGCCTAAGAGGTCTTCTCATCTACAACCCTTCAGTAGAGAGTCCTCATCATCTGTCCTTGATAGTAGGCAGACTCCTCATCCACCATTAACTCAGTAGTAATCTTTGTCACTGAACCTCATTAGTAGGTAGGCCCTTGGACATCTTGTTTTCATCAAGCATCACCACTCTCATTCACAGTTAAGTCCAAAGCCCCAAAGCCCCAAAGGTTCTACACCTGCCCTCACCAAGGTCAGACATAACACTGGTATCTTTATCCTGTTCACCATTGAGGGTGGTGCTGAGAAGATTAGGACAGTCTCTAATGTCAGCTTCTTCTTCAAACTCAGCTTCCTCTACCATTCCAATGAAACCTTCTACCATCTTTGCACCAGATCCTTGTCCCTTGCCAGTCTTTTTCTTTTGGTTTTGATAACTGAAATGCCTCTGTTGCTTCTTCTCTTGATGTTGAGAGGCACCAGGTTTAAATCCTTTCTTTTGGGCCTGTGGCACACCTTTACCTTAGGTGTGCTCACTGGAGTTTTGTCCAGAGCTCTGTCCTATGATTTGAGATTGCCATCTATTTTATTGAGGTGGCCCTCTCTTGAAAGGATTTGTTCTGGTTGCAGTTGCATTTGATGCTTCTGCAATGACCTTGGCATGTCCTTTTGAAGAACCTTGTGTTCCTTGTGCCTTTCTGAGATTAATCTCTGTAAGGATAGCATTGCGGACATGATCTTGGGTTAGATTCCCAATATTGGTAGACTGTATCAAGTTTGACGCAAGGGTTCAGGTGTTTTGATAGTTGAACCATGCAATGCATGGCTTGAGCAGATTCAGCTTGATTATCTCCTGCGAGTTCAAGCTTGTTGAAGAGAGTTTGGACATGATTAATGTCCTTTGTGAATTGTTTGACACTGTCTGTTCTGATCTTGACATTGTCAAGGTCAGTTCAAAGGCTGAACTGTGCTAATATCCCTAATGCTTGATAGAGATTTTGAAGAGTGATCCATGCATCATGGGTCTTGAAGTTAGCAATATTATTTGTGTCTGCTCCAGTGCGACCAATGACATAGTGTATGACATAGGTTGAGAGTCTTGCAGTGATATTGGTGTCTACAGACATGCAAAGGTTTTCATAGACTCTGTCATCAAGCAAACACCAGTTTGCTCTACTTGCTGCAACAGTGCTGACCCAGGTGCATGTTCCTTCATCAAGTCTCCAAAGGTTGTAAGCCTTAAGAAAGTTCTTCATTCTTTCTCTCCATTCTGGGTAGTTATTGTGACCAGTTAGAACAGGAATGCAACCCAAAAGAGTTCCATCAGTTTGAAGGGTTGTAGAATCAGTGGGAAGTTGAGCCATTTTAATTTTGGCTAAGAAGAACAATATCAGTAAAATGTTGATCAAAGACGTCATCAAACATGTAGTGATCAAAAATAGTCTGAAAGTCTGGTCATCCATCATTAGATCTTCTATTGGTGTTATTCAATCTTTCTGATGTTCTGATTTGATCCATTATATCCATATGTGGTTCATATTTGGTTAGATCCTGTGTTTTGGGTTCCTGAGTTGCATCATGTGGAGAAAGTAGGTGCTCTTTGACTTCTGCAACAGATTCTTCCTCTGAGGTTAAACCTTGCCTTCTCCAAGTCTTTCTCCTTCTTTTTCACTTCTGTTTTTGATCTTTCCTCATCTTTCATTTCTTTGTTCTTAGTTCTTTATGTCTTGTTTGATTCATGGGACTGGGAGTTTTTGTAACTCAATACCATTTTGGCATTGGTCTTGATGATATTGCTTTCAGATTTACAAAGTGTGTCTTCACAAAGAAATGTAGGTTTGGCAATGTATCATTGGAAAGTATCCTGGGACAAATCAAGACATTTTGAACAGAACAGGTGACATAAGGAATAGAAAAGACTTGAGGGAAATAGATGCATAGTTTGAGAAAGCTTTGAAAAGGCTCATTAAAGTTGAAGGAATATAAAAAAGAAGATAAATAAGGAAGAGGCCAGTGTTATGATTGACCCCTTTTTCCTTTATTGCTTACATATGCATGGGTGTTAAGTCCCAATCTGGATGTTCTTTTCTTTTCATCACTGACTATGATACCCTGACTCATCATCCAATTTCCATTGCATTCTATGTGATTCCATTTGCTTCATCAGCGATTCCATTCTAACCTATATAAACTCATCTTTTTGTACTTATATCTCTAAGCTAGACCTCCCCTTTGTGTACCTTAATATACCTGTGTCTTTGCTCCACTCTTAGTTCCCTGTCCTAGTCTCTCATTGGGAATCCTTGCTCTTTGAGACTTCATAGCGCTCTTGAGGCTATGCTGTTCTAAGCAAAACCTCTTGTTCACCTCAAGGCATTAGACCTCCGAGGAAGTCTCCTCTTTGATGTTAAATCATTGAGATAGAACAAGTAGAAAGCCTTGTTCTCCCAGAACTCTAGCAACTTCATTCTTGTAGAGCAGCATGCCCTGCTCTCCTTCATCCTTAGCATCCTAGACTCTCTTTAGGGGCTATGCCTATCCTTTACCTGAGGTAGTCATAACAAAAGGTCTAGCTTCCCTGTCAGCTACCACCTGGTAAGCCACCATTACTCCAAGGCCCCTCATTGACACTCATTGGCACTCCCACCCCAATGACCCCTCTAACTCTGAGTTGCTTTCACACAACTGAATCCCCTCTGATGAGGATGACTTTCTGCCCACCAAAGAGGATACAAAAG